>JACEEZ010003049.1:322500-342692 GCA_016584305.1 Chionoecetes opilio
TCTCTCCAGAGATCAGCCGGGCCTGTACTGACGGCCCACACGGGCCCCCAGTCCCCAATCCCACCTGGCCCTTCACCCTGACCTGCCCACGCCCTCCACTAGGAGCCGCGCCGCAGCACCCCTTCGGCGATGCTACAAAACCCGGGGACAAACAGTGAGGTGAGAATTATTTCGGCTAATCGGAGAGGATTCACACCAATGTTGGGAGCTCACTCACAGTGTTATTATTTAAAGAACGGGCCGACATAGTGTTTGTGCGAAAACCTTTATGGGTACGATAAAGTGCCTGGTCTTATGCCCGCGTGCAGGGATATTCGGTATGGCTAATGAAGGATCGCTCAAAGTCAAGGCGGGGGTGTGGCCTTCGGTTACAAGGAGGAAACTCTCAAACCGTACAGGTGGTTGAGCCCTCCGTGCCCAGTGCCCAGGGGCCTTTGAGTACTAGCACAAAGATAATAGCTAAAATGGGAAAGGTATGCTAGTGCTGGGTGTTGGTTATCGCCCCCCCTCACAGGGCACAGTGCTACTGGGATCTGACAGTGAACATTGATTACTATGATGACAAATTTAATCAGGCGTGAAAATCTAATCATCATTGGGACCTAACAAGAATGTAGTGCGTGACGCCTTCCAACACGCTGTTAAGTTTGTACGATCTGCACCCAATTACGTGTCGTCCCACCCATAGCTCTGGGTCGTCCCTTGACCCTGTGGTGACGGATCTCACCCCCCACACTGTCCAGTGTTTTCCTCTTGACTTTGTGGGCACCCCAGACCACGGGGCTGTCCTTACAAAGATCACTTCAAGAGGCCACGTGAGGAGATACATTCCCGCACGCTCTGGAAATGGGATGGCTGCCAACTGGGGAAGCTCTGAGGTCCACCCTGTGTAGGACGGATGGGAGGACGTGCTGCACGGCGACCATACGGCCAGCAGGTGGGCGGCTCACACGAGCTGATTCATGCCCAACAGGTTCGCTGGGTGCCTGAAATCCGTGCACAAAACCAAGGCATCTGATCAGCTTTGGTTGGACCTGAGTGCGCGCAGCCTCTGACGCCAAATACCGCGCCTGGTTGCCTTCAAGAGGCACCCAAACGGCCCGGAACAGACATACGCACAGAGAGGCGGCAAAGCGAATGAGGACCACCAGGAGTGGGCTCTGAGAGGAAAGTGAAATCTAAGGGGTCAACTGAAGCCTGGTCAGGTCTGGTCTAAGCGTTTGTGGAACCTTGTCAAGGAGCAACAGGGTGAGTCGCGGGGAAACACTGTCCCTCCCCTCGTCCGCGGGACGCACACAGCCGTCGGGCCTTCCCCCCCTCCCTCCCAGACTGGCCAGTGATAAGGCGAATCTCCTTGGCACGCACTTCACAGCAAAGATGTGCCATCTCTGACCCTGTTGAGGAACGCCTCCCACACTGCCAGAAATAGGTCAGTAATAAAACTAGTGAGGTGGGACGAGTGTGGCTGAATGAAAGCGTTGCTGTAAATTGGACATGCAGAAAAGCTGTGGGCAGGATAACGTCAGTCCCCGTCTCTCCGGCCAGTGTGCCGAGGAGTTGCGCGTCCATTGCCACACTTTTCAACCACTGCCTACTAACCAGCAGGGTGGCCAAGACATTGAAATTAGTAGTGTGGTCCCGGTACATAAGAAAAATGCAAAGACTGAGGCCAAAAACTACCGTTCCGTGTCCCTGCTGCCGTGTCAGTAAGGTTCTGGAAACTATTGTGGTCTTAGGAGTCACTGAGCACCTGAGAGGCACCACCTGCTCAACACACATCAGTTTGGATTCAGGCCGGGCAGGTCAGCCGCAGACCTGCATCTGCGGTTATCCACGGAATGGAGTGCAGCCCGGACCAAGTAGGACCATGCTGTCGTTGGCTCTCGGACATTGAGAGGGGCTTTCGACAGGGTGTGGCAGGCAGACCCTCATCACCAAAGCTCACCGCGGCAGGGTGTGGACGGGCCGCTCCTTCAGCTCTCAGCGACTACCTGAGAGCGAGGCAAAATAAAGTTGGTAGTTTAATGGGCAGGAGTCTGAGTTGCAGCCAATCAGAGCAGGTGTCCCTCAGGGAAGTTGCCTCGGCCCCCTGCTCTGGAATATTTATATTAATGATCTCCTGAATTTAATCCCAGCTCGAGGGCCTATGCCCGATGATCTCAGCCCTGACGCAGAGCTACGGGTCCCAGGGGAGGAAAACTGCCTACTGCTGCCCCAGATGAACACGACGCTGATTCCGCATCGTGGCCTGGGGCAACAAAGGGCAAGTAAAATTAGATCCTCATAAAACAAAGCTGCTCAATGTCTCCAGGTCGAGCGTAGCCCTGCGCCTTATCTGCGAGGGAAGACGCTCGGGACCCAGGACGAGTGAGGGATGGGGGTCACCTACGACTGCAGGTGACCTCAAAGCCCACATTAGAACGGCTCTCGCCAGAGAGTCTTCGGGAAGCTGTCATCCCTGAGGAGGATGTCATGGCTCCTTGACAGCAATGGTTGGAAGCCTCTACAAGGCGCAGGTCCGTCTTTTATGGATTACGCGTGCTTCGGTGGGGCGACGCGGCCAACAAGCACCCTGGCCCTCCTTGGACAAGGTTACAGGGTTTTCGCGCGGGTGAGGCTCATCAGGAGACAGCGGTGGTGCCGGGCAAGGTACCACGATGTCACAGCCTATAAGATGTATAAGGTGAATCAGCAGCGGGTGCCTCATCTGTACACACTCCGGCAGCCCTACGGCGGGCCCAGGCTACCACAAGGGCCGTTGTTCTAGCCCCCGGCAGAAGCTACTACCCCCCGCTGCCGTACTTGGCACCACCAACGTCAGTTGTCTGCGTCTTACGTCGGCGGTGGAATGCTCTCTTGACTCGCAGCCACGCCATCGGCGGTACAACCGTGGGAAGAGTTCAAGGAGCTTGTGAACGCGTGGGCTGCCGAGGTGAAGGCAAGGGAGATCGCAATTAACACGAGTTAGGCTTTTAGATAGGGAACACTAATATGTCTCCTTTAGCCTGTAAATGTTACAATTATTTATGTAGTAAATAGTAAACACTCTGTAATGATGTTTTTTGTAGCTCTGGTATAAATAAAAAGAAAAGAAAAAGACGAGAGAGAGAGAGAGAGAGTGAGAGAGAGAGAGACGATGAGAGAAGAGAGAGGAGATGAGAAGAGATGAGAGAGAAGAGGAGGAAGAGAGAGAAGAGAGATGAGAGAGAGAGGAGAGAGAGAGAGAGAGGCAGAGAGGAGATGAGAGAGAGAGATGGAGATGCGAGACGAGGAGAGGAGACGAGAGAGGGAAAGAGAGAGGGAGGAGAGGAAGACCGCGGAGAGAGGGATGAGAGAGAGAAGGAGAAGGAGCATAGGGAGAGAGAGAGAGAGAGAGAGAAACAAAAAAAGGAGCGATGAGAGAGAAAGATAGATAAGATTTCATCCTATCTAGACACTTGCAAGTACCAAACTACAAGGTTATGATATACAAAAGCGCCGCCACGTACAGCATGAACTAGGCGGACTCGAACCGCTGACCGAATGCACAGGGAGCTGCACATTGGTAACTCACTCTCTACCAAACCTTTGCCACCCTGACGGGCAGATGAGAGAGAGAGAAAGGAAAGCGAAAGGAAGGAGAGAGAAGAGAAAAAAGGGAAAGAGAGAGAGAGAGAGAGAGAGAGAGAGAGAGAGAGAGAGAGAGGAGAGAGAGAGATGAAGAGACGGAGAGAGAGGAGAGAGAGAGAGAAGGGAAGGAAAGGAAGGAGAGAGAGGAGAGGGACCTACTCTTCTGACGTCATTCAATAACATTCGTAAACTCTGTCGTTGGAAAGAACATTTTTTTCACGCGCTTTTTACAAAGTCGTGTTTTTACGGAAATAAGGCCTGGAAATCAATTATTTTGTGGGATGGATTAGGTGTTTTGAATCATAATTTAAATTCATTCATAAATTCAACATAATTAGCAAAAAAAAAAAAAAAAAAGGTTCTGGGACGATTACTTTAAGACAAAGGGAGAAAATATTTCAAAAAGATACTGAAACCGCTGAACTTGCTATCCATTGTAACGATATATAATATAATATTATATATATATATATATATCATATATAATATATATAATAATATATATATATATGTATATAGAGATATATATATATATTAATATAATATATATATATATATATATATATATATCTATATATATATGTATTATATATTATAATATATATATATATATATATAGATACTATATTATAACTATGTATATATAATAAACTATAATATATATAACGATATAATAATATATAACTATATATATATATATAATATATATATATATATATATAATATATATATATATATATATATATATATATATATAATATAATATATATATATATTATCTATATATATATATTATATATACAGTAAAACTCTCGATCGGACCTTCATAGTCGGACACCTTCTCTTTTTTTTTTTTTATATGGACAAACGGCAGGGCGACAAGAATTTATGTGAAAGCCCCTGAATATCATATCCATTTCATAATTGCATTATTTCACATTGCATCCCTAAAGTTATTTACGTTCAAAAAATGAATGTATTATCTACCTCTACCTCACAAACACACTCACCAAAATATGTCGGATGCGTTCTTTTAATTTTCTTCTGTCACACGTGGGTTGATTCTAATTCAGCTTTACAATAGTCGGGAACGAGATCCGTCTTCTTAGGCTGGTGCCAGGCCTTCTTCTTGTGGGTAGGGGTTATGTGGCCATCTTCTGGTGGAACTTGGAAAACCCAGCGTCGGACATCCTTGGACACATGCCACAATTTGTGTGAGATTCTGCCTTTGTTTGCTTACCGGATTTTTTTTGGGCAATGATCTGGGAAATGGTTTCTCCACAAAAATCCCTTATCGTGACCATATTCAACAAACACTCATAGGGACCTCAAATGGGATCGGCGGTGCAAGTCGAGCCGGGAGCACAAGACGGACGGATCGCGGAACAAACCTCTCCCGGACACCGGCAAGCGGCAAGGACAAACAACTGACTGGGTTTCCTTGGCGGGTTCAGAAAGCTCCGCCTACTACGCCACGCTGTTGTAGGCGGCACAATTGTACTGCAATTTGGCTTTGATTTAGGTCCGTCTTAATGTTCAATCAATTCAATCTCAGGTCCGGGTCTGGTCAGGGTTTGTCCCCTGCTACTGGTAACATGTAACCCAGTACAACCAGTCACATGGTTGGATCGGCGGCGACTAAAACGGCTACCCCACTGGTTCTACTCGTGAGGCGGGTGTGCTGGACACCCAGATGGAATAACAATAAGACCATCTTAAGGGCTAGATGAACTCACTATGAGGCAATGGCAGCCAGCCCAGTATGGGTCGAAATATGGGGCAGCACTGGGGTTAACCCTAAGGGGGATCTGCGTCCCTAGCCACGGTTGAGCAGTAAAGCCAATCCTGACACAGATTGGTTGGGGGGGGGGCGGTTGCAAACCATCCCTGAAAAACAAAATCTACCACTAACATTCAAGAGAGGTAGAGGCCTGGGGCACCGGTAATCGCGCCCCCAAGGACAAGGAGAGGTAGCTAAGGAGTCTCGCTGAGGATGTCGAGGGGTCATTTGAACGCAATGGGAACCTCCGGACCCGCCTACCGAGCCCTGAAGAAGATCCGTTCCAAGTCTCCTTCTCGGGCGAGTGCTTATCGAACAGCCAGATGGCGGCCACCGTGTCGGACATGGATGGCAGATGGCTCGTTGGGCTGATTGACTTTGGGGTTGTTCACGTTGGACCCTCAAATTGAGCAGCTTCCACACCACTGGGTTACAGGCAGTGGATCCGATCTTCCAATTGACGAAACCGCACCCTCTCTTGACGAAAGTCAGAGAGGCTGTAGCCAAGTTGAGGGGTGGAAAAGGCAGCTGGTTGTTGTAATATCAGTGCGGAGCTCCTCAAAGCTTGGGGGTGAGGACCATGAATCCGAGGTTGCATGCTCCTGTCCTGATGCCGTGTGGCAATCAGGTACCATTCTCTGACTGGGAAAAGGGGGCTGGTCGTCCACTTATCTGGAAGGAAAGGGGACGTCAGGACTGCAACAATTACCGCGGTATCTACAACTGCTCAGCGTACCAGGCAAGGTGCTTGTCCCATATATTGTCTGACACAGGATTCGCAGTCAATCCTGGTGAGCATCAGAGACCTCAGCAGTCTGGGTTCACGCCTGGTAAGTCAACAACGGAACCGTATCCTAGCGATTGTGTCTGGTGGAAACCGCCGACCGTGAGTTTCGACATGGGGATGCTTGCAGCCTATGTTGATCTCAAGAGGCGTTTGACCAGTGCACGTGAGTCACTCTCGGGATCTTTCTGCGACTTCGAGGGATTCCTGCAAGGACTATTGGTTTGATAACGTGTCTGTATTCGGGACGGAGAGTGCTGTGAAGTGTGGGGCAGGTGTATCCACTTTTTACTGTGAATACAGGCGTGAGGCAAGGGTGAGTCCTTGCCCCATCACTTTTCAACGCTTGTATGGACTGGGTATGGAAAGGTTGTAGATCAAAGTGATTGTGGAGATCTGTCTTGGCGCCAACACCAAGATCATGATCTTGTTTTAGCCGGATGATGCAGTAATCTTTGCTGAGTCGCTGGAGTTCCTGGGTGATGGCTCTCGAGGCAGCTGCACAAGGAGCAAAGCCTTTGGGACTTGAGGTCTCCTGGATCAAGAACAAGGTCCAGGTTGTTGGGAGACTTACTAGATGAAGCAGTACAGTCTGTTCATGCGTGTGGCCGAGGACATTGAGATCTTGGAAATGTTTTACATACCTTGGTAGCCAAGTCCATAATGACAGGGGTCACGTCAAGAAGTCTTACGGCGGATTAGGCATAGCCCACGGTGTTATGGGACTCGCTCAGACAGGAGTATTTGGCGGTTGTCGGGACTCTGTGCAGAAAGAAGGACAAAGAGCGGATCTTCAAGTGCTTGTGCTCCCTGTCTTACTCTATGGTTGTGAGCATGGACAAAATAGTGACTGAAGAGACGAACAATGCCTTTGGTTAATAAAGTTGTCTTCGCAGAATCATGGGGTGGTATCGCGGGATGATTACGTGTTAAATCAGCGATTGCACCGTGAGACGAATCGAGGCCTATTACCTGCATAGTCCGTCAGCGCCAACCTTCGCGCTATTATGGGCATGCGCACCCTACCATGAAACCGATCCTTCCCCATCTGGTTGTATCTGAAGTAGGACAATCCGGCGGATGAAGGAGGCCAAGGAGGCGCCACAAGGCTCGTGGCTGGGGCAAGTTGATGTATTTGTCGAGAGCTGCTTGGTATGGGGAAAGGAGCCTGCATGGGGAAACTCGCGGAGTGGTGACCCCGGGAGTGGCGTCAGTAGGGTGGGCGAGGCGACGCGCCCCCCCGGCGTATGCCCAATGATGATTGATTGATGGATAATGTTCAAGCAAATTCGACATATAATTTGTCCGCCTCGACCTGGGCAGGAATAATTTAACTGTCGAGCACTGTATATATATATATATATATATATATATATATATATATATATATAGAGATATATATATATAGTATGTATATCCACTGTAGAGATAGATCAGATATAGATATATATATATATAAGAGTCGATATAAGATATGTATATATACATAGATATGATATATATATATAATATATATATTATTTTTATAGAGTAGATAGTATATAGAGATATATATATATATAATATAGATATATATAATATATATATATATATATATTCTATAGTATATATAGGAATGTATCGATATATAGTATATATATATATATATGTATATATATATAATATATATATAAATAGGTAGTATATATATTAATAGATAAAGATATAATATATATATATATTTAGATATAAATATATATATATATATTATATATATATATAATATATATATATATATATATAAATATATATATAATATATATATATATATCATATACTTATAAAACTATATGTCTAATTATGTATATATAGATCATATATACATATTTATATGTATTATATAATATATACATATGTATATATGCATATTGAGTGTTTTTAGGGTCAAAACAATGGCACTCATCAGGCTAAAAACATTACTATTTGTAAAATCTAATATAAAATTCTAAAAATCGAGTTATATAAGAATAAACTTATATCTTACTATAGAAAGACACAAGTGCAATTGGAAATTAGAACAATAAGAATATAAGAGAGAATGAACCTGTAGGTTGCTTTCGGAGTTGGTAATTTAAAGGTCTGATAAAGTGAATATGAAGGAATTACATATGACCACTCTGAGAACAAAATCGAACAGGTTCAGAAGTTAATGTTGATTATTTTTAATTGGTAAGAATTGACTTGGTATGAAGGGTCGGGAGACAAGTTTGGAATATACAGAGTTCTAATCATGTTGTGTCATGGGAATATCTTGCTTTATTAATATCCTGATTCATTTCATAGAAAAAGGGGGTGATCAAAATCCATGTGAGTGTGAAACGTATTGCCAGAATGAGGAGGAGATGAAATGAAGTCGACCAGTATGTGCAGAGACCACCCTTATGTTCATGCGAACCTGAAGTTAAGTTCTCGCAGTCATCTCCTATGTATCGAGCTTCTTTTACAGCTCGAACACGCAAATTCATAGATGATATTAGGGGTACGAAGTCTTAGGTAGTGATCATCTTGAAAGTAGAAAGCTAGTAAGGAATGTAATTTCTTTCGCAAAACTAAACAATATGATGATATTATTAGTATATTATTAAAGAGGATATTATCATTAGGGTAAGAGTCTTATGTAGTGGATTAGCTTAGAAGAAGCTAGTAAGGAATTGTTAATTTTTTGTCAAAGATTAAACCAATTAGAGGATAAACTATAGCCATATATACAAGTAAAGTCTGTATGCATTAAATTTTAAAGAGATCGGGAATGAACGATAAATAATGAGTCCCCAGACCTGTGAAGGTGGGTTTGCGGTAAAACTGGTGTAGTGACAAGCAAAACCACAAACCCACCTTCACTGTCTGGGTTACTCATTATTTATTCCGTTATTCCCCATCTATTAAAAGTAAAGCCCTAAAGACTTTACTTGCCATATATGCTATAGTTGATCCTCTAATTTGGTTTGATTCTTCCAAGTCAAGTCTTCCAGGATGAGGATATCCCCTTAAAAACTTAATGAAAAAAGTACCTTCTAGTTTCTTGAAAAATGACAAGCTCAACCCTTAAGGTCGAACCAATTAAATCTTGAAACCAGAGAACGATACATTACATCAAACTAACCATTTTATGGTACCTAAGTTGTCATTCCCAAAAACGTAATATGATTTGACTTAAAAAATTGCATCTTCCCCACTCAAGATTTATTTCCGTCTTCACTAATCCATTTACAATAAGATCCATATTTAAGTATTACAGATTCAAAAATGGATTCCTAACCTACAGCACTTTATTCGGTCATCTACCAACCCGACAGATATACTACCAGGTTTCGTCTGCTCTTATTATCACAATTATTTTAATTTCAATTGTCTTGTGTTTTATTCTTAGAAAACTAAAAGGTCATTTTCTTATTAAACTACTATTTAAAAAAAATGTTATAATAGATTTTACTACATTGTAATAATGTTAATTCTAGCCTAATGATGCAAAATAGTTTGGCGAAAA
Source organism: Chionoecetes opilio (assembly GCA_016584305.1). Classification (NCBI taxonomy): domain Eukaryota; kingdom Metazoa; phylum Arthropoda; class Malacostraca; order Decapoda; family Majidae; genus Chionoecetes; species Chionoecetes opilio. Next base: position 332,200 of record JACEEZ010003049.1, read on the forward strand.
CGTGCTCATTAAACCCCAACACATGTGGAAGAGAGTGTTTATGTTGCCCTGAAAACCAGCCAATGAAGTTCATCAGCTTACCGTTAATTATATACTTATATATATATAATATATAGATATATATATATATATAATATATATAATATTATATATTTTATGTATATAGATATGAGGCAATCCTTAATTAGTATGCAGATCATGAGCCGTGGGAAATGCTGATTTCGTAAGGACAATATGGAGACCAGCTATTTACCATCCCCCAGACAGTGCAAGGTGTCTGGATTAGCGTCTCAAAAAAGATTTTCATAGCACCCTTCCCCTCGCTTACTATAGGTATCCTTCTGTGTGTTTCTGGTTTTATTTTGGCTGATGATAAAAGTCAAAGTAAGAACGTAAGAAGAGCACAAACAACATAAGGAGGCCCCAGTTTTATTTTTTGATACAAGTTAACTCAAGCCAAACGATACCTACTACATTCTGCCTTCCATCCATAAATTCTCTAACCTCTTCTTCAAAAGTCTATCGTCATCAAAGTTGCGACAAAATAAGAGGAAAATAATTAATAAAATAGTGGACTGCAGGGTTTCTACCTAATATATTTTTTCAAACATATAGTTTTGATATAGATGTATTTGTACATACAAAATTAAAACGCAACGTAGTACATAACTGCAGTGTTTCTCCTCTTAGCTTATGCCAGTAGATTGCAAACACGCTAAACCTTGCGGAATAAAAATAAAATCCCACAACAGCCGCAAACATGTTGACATAACGTCGGCGAATTATTTCCTGTAGTATAAAAAAAAACTAAGAAGAGAAACAAAGAAAGTGCCTCAGACCTTCCGCTCACCCCAAGCGGGTTTTCCGCTGACGCCTTAGAGAAAATTTTACTGACAAGGTTATGGACTCCAGTGACTGTGAGTGGGTCTGTTTCCTCGCGCTGGCTGCTGCTCTCTCTCTTCTCTCTCTCTCTCTCTTCTCTCTCTCTCTCTCTCTCTCTCTCTCTCTCTCTCTCTCTGCGCTCGCTCGCTCGCTCTCTCTCTCCTCTCTCTCTATCTCTCTCTCTCTCTCTCTCTCTCTCTCTCTCTCTCTCTCTCTCTCTCTCTCTCTCTCCTCTCTTCTCCTCTCTCTCTCTTCCTCTCTCTCTCATTACGCATGTGTTTGCTTGCAGATTCACAATGCCATGAAGTTTCAGAGGACCAGTTCGCCTCCAGCAAAAACTATTCAGGACAAGAGGAACAGGAGGAAGAAGAAGAGTAGAGCAGGACTAGGAGGAAGAAAAACGAGAATGAGGAGGAGGGAAAAAAATGAGATTACTGAAAGAGAAAGAAAAAAGAAAAAACATAAGATAAAAAATGATTAATGATAAACGGTTTGAAGGAACAGAAACAAAGAAGGATAGGGGGGAAAGAGCGAAACAACACACACACACACCCACACACACACACACACCACACACACACACACACACACACCAACACACACACACACATACACACACCACACACACACACATACACACACACACCACCACACACACACACACACACACGACCACACACACACACACACACACACACCAACACACACACACACACGCACACAACACACAACACACACACGCACACGCACACTTGGTTGTGGAAACCACAGTACAGGCAACCACGTTCCATCATAGCTCCTCTGTTGTTTACTTCGTGACACCAAACTTACATTTTCAAGAATTTTATACCAAAGAGATTTGAGGCGATTACGTGGAGTTAATAAGCAATGCAGGATCTGTGAAGGAATTAAGAAGTTAAGAGCCATGGATTCATAATCACCTGGAAAGTGCTTCTGAACTCGCAGGAACAAGCGTTTTCGATCTGCTAGGACATTGTCTTCGAGCAGATGAAGCGTCAAGGAATCGATTTCATGGAAACAACAGTAAGTGATGTTTGACTTAAAAGCTTGGAATTTACCAAGCCACAAGGTTCAGGATCTAAAAGCGGAAATCAAGAATTACAGAAATCTGGATAGAGACAACAAAACCATAATTGACGGCAATAAGACTGCGAAGTTGACGAAATGGAAACAGCGAATCAAACTATCAAGAAGACTACAGTCGTCCCATAATCTACGTTTTCAGTGGATTTCATGAACTGCCAGCTGGTGGAAACCTGGGAAGAAACAGCAACTAGATAACAAAATTGATTGAAGAAATACTGTTCTACTTCCAACAATGAACCTTGAAACGTGCACACCGTTGTGGGACCGATGCTGTCTTCGTCCCGTGCAATCGTTTGGCGCGGTTCGAGAAGTTAGCCCGATCGTGAAACTGTTTCCTCAGGAATGCCAGGCAAGCTGAAAGGTTGCGGGAATATTTTATCAACGAAGCCGTGTTATGCATCTCAAGCAATAAAGAATAGCAACTACTGTCTTAAAACAAGCATAGATTGGAATGATAAAATCGCCTTCTTTAAAACACAAGGGACTCATCATAAAGGAAAGAAACTACTCAACCCAACATCCCTGGCCAGGTGGCTCCCCGTGGTGGCGCTGGTAGTGCGACGACCTTGGAGCGGCTGGAGGCGCGCGTCTTACAAAGCACTCCAGCTACTCCGGTGCCGGTGGTCACTCCTGTGGTGTGGGTGGCGCTGCCTCCGGCACCGAGCGTACCAAGGGCCGCGTGGTGACACACAAATGGTGAATCCGGTGCTGTCGGCCATTAGCAGTGCAGCAGTTGTTCGTCTGGGAGCCATTACTGGTACAGCAGACGACAACGCGACTTCTTAGTGGCACAGTTGAGGGGCCCAGCGAGCAGGACGAGTGTGCAGCGAGACGTCAGATCAGATAGTGAACGTCAACAACGAAAAGATTACGCGACCGAAGAAGAACTAAAGCTAAGTTCAATTAGCAAGTATGCTTAACATATCATATCATATCTATCTTCACTATGTACTTTAAAGAGTTGCCCTTGGCTTCGATAAATAATTCAGATTTAATATATTTTCTTAACTCTAGATAGATTATGCAGATCTTCTAAATTAAGATTATTTATAAACCTAAACTTTGATCCCTTTATCACAATAGACGATAAATATAACAACATGAGTTAGATAGTTAACAACTTTACATTCAAACAAGACATCTGAGTGTTCCCAAGTCTGAATATCTGTTTCGGGATCCTTTCTGCACAAATTAATGGATGTCGTCTACCATTCTTGCTATGAATACTACGCTCTATTCAAACCAACTTCCAATATTTGTTGATACAGGTTTTATCTAATGTTATGTTGAAATTGATGTTTTAGGTTTTTCCGAAACAAGACTCGATTCGGAAACTCGTCCAGGTACATTACCAGGTTATAACCTTTTCACCAATGTAGAAATAGATATGGAGGTGGTTTAGCACTAAACATCTCCAAATGTCTATCATTCTTCTGGTCTACTGATCTCTCAAAATCTAGAATCTCCTTAGACTGTTTAGTATTGACATTAAGATCATGGACAAGTATTCCTAGTCATGGTGTATTTATAGACCTCCAAGTGGGCCAAACATCAGCAGTTTTTTTGATAAATAACAGGAAGTGTTATAGTTATCAAATAATAGGAAATATCATGTATTCACTTGATAGGAAGATTTTAATATGACTTGCTGAAACCTAATGATAAATAGTTCGGTTCATGAATCATTAATTTAAATGATACTCTTTTTCTTTCGTTCCCCTTAACACTAAGGCCCACAGAGTCACGTCACAGACACAACGCCACTCATGACCATATATGGTCAACACAGGTTGAAATGAATACAAAAAATTATGTAATACATAACGATACAACTGATCACGTCCAGTAGTCTCACAATTCAGGCATCAAGCTGTGAGAAAAAGTAAATCGCGATTTATTTAACAAAAGATGTCTAACGAAGCTGCCTTAGAGGTTTCCAATAATGATATTTCTCAAATTGGATGGACACTATTCTTGATTGTGCTTGTCATGATGATCTACAATTTAATTTTACCACAGTTTGATACTCTGTTCCAAAAAACATTTTCAGTGAAGCAGATTAGAGTTAAACAAAATGATCATAAAAATTCTTACATCACTCCAGCTTTTTTAAAGAACAGATCAAAGAAAAACACAGGTTAGAAAGACTTGCGAAAAAAAAATAAATGGCCAATAACATTTCGTGAATTTTTCGAACTTACAGAAAAAATTAACAACTGTGCTAGAGCTGCAAAAAAATAAGTACTCTAAGGATCAACTAAAGCAGTCTCCAAGGTAATCCATAAACGTCACCACTGGAAGCAATTATTAATGAAATTCTGGTAGAATAGAAATCCTCGCCTTCAAGGACTATTCAATAGAGCTAAACCCTTGGTTGTAATGATACTGCAACTAAGTTTAACGACCCACTCTTAAGGTTTTGGAAATTCATCAAACAACACCACCTTAAATAAACAATTCACATGTCAATATTTACGCAATTCCTCTGATTTTCAATGTACCCTTACTCCTGTAAAACCAACGGAAATAGAGAGCTTCCTAAAAGGCATTACGTCTGATGCGGCAGGATATGATTGATATTTTCACCCAAAACTACTAACGACACACCGCCCTCTTTCATTTCTACTCCTTTAACACACATAATAAACCTCGCCTGTATGACCGGTTTCTTTCTCCAAGTGAGGCTTAAAAGGACAAAGGAATTCGCCCTGCACAAATCAGGTAGTAAGCATGATATTAATAATTACAGGACCCATTTCGATTCTTCCAGCATTTAGCAAATTGTTTGAAGAAGGCCACTCTCCACTGCCTTGTTAACTACCTGAGAAAAAACCGCCTACTAACAGATGTCAACATGGATTTAGATCAAACCACTCTACAGAGTCAGCAACTTACAATTGTTAATGAGTAGATAAATACTTGGAAGGTAAATTCTATGTAGCTGGAATATTTTTAAGAACTATCCAAAGCCTTTGATACCTTAGATCATAACATACTTCTTGATAAACTTGAACATATTAGGTATAAGGTTGCATTTACTCACCGGTTATGAGAGCTACATCAGTAAACAGGTCACAAAGTGTATATTGTAATTCCATGTATTCAGTTTCAAAGTTATAACCTAAGGCTTTTACTCAGGGAATCGATTCTAGGGCTCTACTTTTTCGCATATATATAATGATATACCAAAATGCTAGCACAAAATTAAATGTACTATTATGCTGATGACACTAGTTCATTATTAGCCGATACCAAAATATTGACTCCTTTACATTAAATTTAAATCTTGAATTAAATCTAATAAATAATGGCTAGAGTCCAATAAATTGCACCTCATATTGCCAAAAACCAAGTTACATACTTTTCCAAATAGATCAATAAGAATATTATTCTCCTCCATTGTCATTAAAAGGTCCATCAATTCAAACGTCGTGACTCATACAAAATTTATAGGACTTAATATGACGAGAACTTACAATGGAGCTTTCACATTAATCAAGTTTGTCTGAAATTATCGAAAATATGTGGTATATGTTTATAGGGGTCCGCCATCAAACTTACAACTGCTGAATCTATGTAAGTATATATATTACATTGTGTTACCCTCACTTGATTTATGGCGGTTCCCAATGGGTTGTACATGGCCATCTTTCTAAAAAATTGATAATAGCCCAAAAATAAAAATCATGAGAGGCATTTATTATGGGAAAATTTTGCTTCCACAAAAATAATATATATCCTCAGGCTCAATATCTTACATTTCAAAGTAATTAGAAAATATTCATAATGTTGCTTTATTATAAAAACCATTAAACTATACCCAGGAAATAAGGTTTTCGATTTCGTCGGAATATTTCTAAGATTAGGGGTTAATAGTATTAATTTAGTGTGTCCACAGTTCGTACGTCCCTCTATTAATAAAAAGTGTGTTGTATGTGAAGGTCATCAGATATGGAATTTCTTCTTCCTATTGCAATAAATAAATTCTGATGGAGGCTGGAAATTTACTACAATTGAAGAGAAAATAAAGACTTATGTATGTAAATAGTCAAAATACTTTATAAAACTTGTGTTGAAACTGTGTCGATTGTCTGTATTTGCTTAGAAATGTTTTTTTCATATATATATTTTTTTGGTGTTATTCATATTGTATAGTTTGTCACTTATAATGCCTGTACTACTGAACAACCAATTAGTTACGATTTTGTCTGTCTAAAGAGCTTATGCTCGACAGACCGTGCCATCATTACGTTTTTGTTTTTATATATTCAATTATATTCGTGTGCTTTTGTAATGGCAATAAATTTACTTACTTACTTACATACGCACGGAAACATTTCACTGATAAATATGGGTAAATATTGTCCCCCTTGATTAAGGGGAGTGTATGTGGTGTGTGAGTTCCCAGCATTATCCAAAGATCGGTCACTACGAGCTCCAAGCTCTTTCCGGGAGGTAGAAATTGACAATCGCTGGCCCAGCTAACGTGGGTAAGATCGTGAGTGCATATACACACACACACACACACACACACACACACACACACACACACACACACACACACACACACACACACACACACACACAGACACACACACACACACAGACACACACACACACACACAGTCACACACAGTGCCGGATTAACCATTAGGCAGACAAGGCATGTGCCTTAGGGCCAGACAAAAATTCGGGCCACAAAAATTCTTAGGGATTCTAAACTTACACAAAAATACGTATTACACAATACTTATTACAAGTATGAAGAAGATCTCTAGATCACTTGTAGTCTGATCTAGATCTATTAGATGTACCTTATTGTCACTATGTCTTATAAACAGTTGTAGAGGGTGTAGGCCTATATTATTTGCCTCTGACCATACATCTATCTACATGATTTTCATTGCCATGATTCTGTACTTAGTATCCATATATATATATATATATATATATATATATATATATATATATATATATTATATATATATATATATATATATATATATTATATATATATATATATATATATATATATATTTTATATATATATATATATATATATATAGGTCAATCCATATTAAAGTATTTCTGGAACAGGCGAAACTCTGAAGATTGAAGAAGATCTTGCAGTCTTCCTAATTGTGATACAGTGATAGACTGTCAATAAGCCTATTTACATGGACACTTTTCAATCGACTGATGTGTCAAAATATTTTGCAGTGCTTCAACTGCTGAAGCAAGTTGTTGCAAAGTGCCACCATATAATTAACACCGGCTATTGGTCTGCTGAAGAGTTTGAATGAGTTATATTATATTTAATGAGCGCGCAGAGAAACTTCTGATATATATGAGCAACAAGCATGTGATTGCTGCGGCAAGAGAACTTACAAAATCGAATATTCGGCGAATTCCCAAGCGTAAGAAACGTGTCAATGATGGAAATGCTACTGATGCCACAGAAGGGATGACAGGCCAACAAAAAATCGAAGTTAATACATTTTATGTCATCAACTGTCATCATTGATTGACCCATCGAGGTGGGTCCTTGGTGGACCCTCCAATTGAGCAGCTTCACACCACTGGATTACGGGCAGTGGATGCCGATCCTTCCATTAACGAAACCGCACCCTCTCTTGACGAAGTCAGAGAGGCTGTAGCAAAGTTGAGGGGTGGAAAGGGAGCTGATGTCTGTAATATCAGTGCGGAGCTACTCAAAGCTGGGGGTGAGGCCATGATCCGCGGGTTGCATGCTGTCCTGACTGCCGTGCGGCAATCAGGTACTTTTCCTCCTGACTGACAAAGGGGGCTGGTCGTCCCTATCTGGAAAGGGAAAGGGGACCGTCAGGACTGCAACAATTCGAGGTATCAGCGTTAGCACTTCACGGACCAAGCCACCAGATGTCGTTAGTGTTTTTCTCCCAAAAGGTGGACAACCTTAAATCTCTCAATACATGAATATTTTTCTATATGCTTTTGATCAGTGTATTTTACTCTTTCTTTTTCTATATGTTGGGTAATATATATATAATCTTTTGAATGATCAGGTACGATAACTTCGGGGCCATTCGTCTGTTTATTTCTTGCTGAGCGCGTTCGTCGTGAGATGTTTTCGGTACATACTTCCCTCATTTTGTATTGTATCAGGTAACAACATTCTATGTATTTACATAAGTAGCTCTTCACATTGAGTTTTATCAAATGACGGTAATTTCTTCATTTTAAGAACACAGTGTGCAGTAGCTATTACTTGTACCGAAATATACATTCTTCGTCATCACCACCAACAACAGAACGCATGGGACGGTGTAGCGATCTCACCAGTGCTACCCTTGGCCCGAGTAGCTACATCTCACAAATACGCACTGAAACACTGCTCCCTGGGTGAATATTTGTTTGACAATGTATACCAATTCTGATCCTGGGTAAAACATGGTGGAAACATTGAATGTAGAGTAGTAATTAAAGTAGAACATAGAACATTTCAAGCGAATGTGCCATTGCCTAGAACAACTTCCTACCCGTATACTGAAACTGCTCCCTGGGCGAATAGTTGTTTGACAATATAGTAGTAGTACACGTATACCAATTCTGATCTTGGGTAAAACGTATATATTGTCAAACAACTATTCACCATGCAGGGAGCAGTGTTTCAGTATAATGGTAGGGTACGTAGTGTTCGAGGCAAGGGCACATTCGCTTGAAATGTTCTATATTTTCTACTTTAATTACTACTCTACATTCAATGTTTCCACCATGTTTTACCCAGGATCACAATTGGTATACATTGTCAAACAAATATTCACCCAGGGAGCAGTGTTTCAGTGCATATTTGTGAGGTGTAGCTGGTGAGATCGCTACAACGGCAACGTGTTCTCCCCCAGGATCAACAGACTTGTAGTCTATTAATCCTGTTCTCCCCATCATTTCAACGCGAAACCACGAGACTTAGACAATCACAAGAGAAAAATGTGAAGTATGGAGTCAATAGCGTGTGAGAAATGGACAGTATCGCTGCTGAAACAGTACTTGAGAGACAGAGCAGTACCTCATTCGGGCTACTGTAAAGAGAAGCTCGTAAAACTAGTGAAAAACTCTCATGAAAATCCTTCTTTAGGGGATCAAGTCGAGCCAACAGATGGAGAAAGTGTTAGTGAATCAAGAAGGACGATCACTGTTAACGGAGATGTCGTGGTCTTTCCAGACCCCCATTTATTAACAGGTTGGGATGATAACTGTGAGGGCTGGGATGCAGAAGAATGAGGAATAGGGAGGAACGAAGGATAAATGGGGAGAAGGCAGAAGGACTAAGGATGGTAGTGAGAGAGGGGAAGCAAAGGGTTTTCGCTGAGGGAACAGATCATTATCAGCGCCAGGAGGGGAGAAAAGGTTAGGCCTTAAACAGGAGAGACCTATAGAACAAGGGACTCACTGTTGAGAGTCAGTGGTGGGCTCCTCGCCCAAAGGCTGAAGGAGGAACGAGGACAGTACCTCACGCGGCTTCGGCGGGCGTTCATATGTGTGCACACTGTGTCGCGAACGTGATAGTATATTACTGCAGGAATAACTGCAGCGAGTAACCTCACGTCGAGTCGTGAGTAACGGGCGAGTAACCGCGACGCGTAGGAGACATCCTGCGTGCCAAGTCTGGCCCGCGTGCCTGAGGTTGCCGACGCAAGGTTGGCAAGGAAAACTCTACGGGATACGACTACCCTGTTTCCGGCCTGCGTCCTGGCGTGCCTCGCCCGAGGCCCCCCCAGGATCCCCAGAGCAGGGCAGGACTCGCCCCACCTCTCTTCAGGGCCCTTGGGGAGCCACTGGGCGCTGGGGCCAGGCACTAGGGGCGGGCGTGGGCCGGAGGTGGAAACTCTACGCGACTACGACGCCCTACTAGATACCTCCTTCAGGAGGCTTCCCCTGGGTTCCCCCTCGGAACCCCGGGGCATTACGAGGCACCTACAACAGGGCCTTAGGACCTCTGGGGTACCACATACAGGTCTTCCTGAAGGCGACGCAGCAGATGGTGATGTATTCACGTGATTGACAAGTGCATGATAGGGCAGGCGATTAAGGAGGCCCCTGGGGGACCTGTATCAAGCCAGGGACTCTAGGGGGGACAGGGAGGGTCGCCCCGGCATAGCCGGGGCTATTGCTAGCCTGGGGAACCAAGCTCCCAGTATCTCCGACGACACGAACGGGCACTGCCCGCTTACCTTCTGTAGAACTTGGAGATGCGCCCTACCCGGCCCCCGACAGGTAGGGGTGCCAGGGTTAGTTGTCATGCCACGCCAGCGACCGATTGGATAGAACCTTAGCGGGTTTGGGGGGGCGCTAAAACAGGAGCTACATTAACACCCCCCCGTTGAGCCCGCGTACGCAATTTCCCTCCCCCCTTCGGGAGTAGGGCGGCGTGGGGCTTAACAATAACCGTCACCAAATACATCCATAATCTCAGCATGTTGCCTAATATACCCATGAACAGAAGGGGCCTGCCAAACGGCTAGAAA
>JACEEZ010003050.1:0-2500 GCA_016584305.1 Chionoecetes opilio
CTCACGGGAGAAGAAGGAGAGAGAGAGAGAGAGAGAAGAGAAGAGAGAGAAAAGAGAGAGAAAGAGAGAGAGAGAAGAGAGAGATTAAAAGAATAGGGGGAGGGGGAGGAGAAAAAGGGTCGGTAAGGAACAAAGAAAAAGGAAAGGGAAATTTGAAAGGGGAAAAAAGACAAGAAAACATACTTGGAAGGGGAAGGGGAGAGAGAGAGAATGGGAAAAGAAGAGAGAGAGAGAGGGAGAGGGAAGGAGGGAGAGAGGAAGAGAAAGAAGGAGGAAGAGAGAGGGGAGAGAAAAGGAAAAGAAGGAGAAAGAGGGGAGAAAAAACAAACTAAAGCCAAGAATAAAAATAACTTTTTGAAAAAACAAAGAAAAACCCCCCCAAAAAAATTTTTTTTTTTTTTAAAAAAAAGGGGTTAAAAAAAAAATTTTTTTTTTTCCCCCCCCCCCCCCTTTTTTTTAAAGGGTTTTAGGGGAGGGGAAAACCCTTATAAATGCGCAAATCTTCCTACGTAAACTTTTCAATGTCTTTATGAAAAACATTCTCGGGTGCTGCATCGAATCATGCCCTAATCAAACTATTTCGAAAAATTCACACACACACGCACAGCCACACACCCCCACACACACACCCACACAACACACACAACCCAAAAACCCCACACCCCCCAAAACACAAACACACACCACACACACGCCCACAAAAAACACCCCACCACATACACACCATACACACACCAACTCATCACCAGGAAATTGCCGAATAAAAAAAATTTGGAAACTTTCGCATGTCATTTAACTCTGGGTAAGATAATTAACATGGGTGGTTTTTGAAACGTATTAAAAAGAGTCAATTTGGGGGTTTGAGGTACTATAAAAAATGGGCACCCTTTTTTTTGATATAAAAACCACTGAGCTATAAGGCTGCAACCCTATAAAAAAAAAAAAAAAAAAAAAAAAAAAAAAAAAAAAATAGTTATCACAGTAAGAGTAAAAATAGTGAAAATAAATATTTGAATAAGATCAAATAAAAAGGACACATAAAAATTAGGACATATAAAAATAGGACATATAAAAATAGGACATATAGAAATAGGACACATAAAAATAGGACATATAAAATAGGACACATAAAAATAGGACACATAAAAATAGGACACATAAAAATAGGACACATAAAAATAGGACACATAAAAATAGGACACATAAAAATAGGACACATAAAAATAGGACACATCAAAATAGGACACATCAAAATAGGACACATAAAAATAGGACACATCAAAATAGGACACATAAAAAGGACACAAAAGGACACAATAATAAGGCTAAGGGAGGAAGGCAAGGCTAGGCTCTCCTCTCGGCCTTGGCACAAACAAACAAACAAACATTAAAACGTTTGGACACCATAAAACAACAACCCCCACAAAAAAATAATAATAGAACCCCAAAAAGAACCCCAAAAAGAACCCCCAAAAAGAACCCCAAAAAGAACCCCAAAAAGAACCCCAAAAAGAACCCCAAAAAGAACCCCAAAAAGAACACTAAAAAGAACACTAAAAAGAACACCAAAAAGAACCCCCCCCCCAAAAAAAAAAACAAAAAAAAAAAAGAACCCCAAAAAAACCCCCCAAAAAAAACCAAAAAGCCCCAAAAAACCCCAAAAGAATCCCAAAAAGAACCCCATAAAGAACCCAAAAAAGAACCCCAAAAAGAACACCAAAAAGAACCCAAAAAAACCCAAAAAGAACCCAAAAAAAACCCAAAAAAGAACCCAAAAAAGAACACCAAAAAGAACACCAAAAAGAACCCAAAAAAGAACCCAAAAACGAACCCCAAAAAGAACCCCAAAAAGAACCCCCAAAGAAACAAAAAAGAACCCCAAAAAGAACCCCAAAAAGAACACCAAAAAGAACCCCAAAAAGAACCCCAAAAAGAACCCCAAAAAGAACCCCGAAAATTCAAAGTACAAATACATGAACGGTAAATAATTTGGGTTATTTTAACTTACCTGTGTTTAAGACGAGACCGAGACCCAGACAGGTGATCGTGGCACAAAGGAACACAGACTTGAACATGGTGGTGGTAGGGCGGTGCAGAGAGACGACCTTCTCTCTCTCTCTCTCCCCTCTCTCTCCCCTCTCGCTCTCTCTCTTTTCTCTCCATCTCTCCCCTCTCTCTCTCCTCTCTCTCTCTCTCTCTCTCTCTCTCTCTCTCTCTCTCTCTCTCTCTCTCCTTTTCTTTTTGTTTTTTTGACTATTTATCTTTGGGTTTCAACATTTTTTTCAGACCTCAAAGTATTTTTCTAGATTTATAAGTTTTTTTTAATCAATATCAATCTTTTTTGTTTTTGCTACATGATAGACTAATTCTCTCTCTCTCTCTCTCTCTCTCTCTCATCTCTTCCTCCTCTCTCTCTCTCTCTCCGTCTCTCTCTCTCTCTCTCGTCTTCTTTTCTCTCTCTCCTCGTCTCTCTCTTCCCTCTCTCTCCCTTCACCCTTCT
>JACEEZ010003050.1:7500-10000 GCA_016584305.1 Chionoecetes opilio
CTCCTTTTACCTCTCCCTCCCTCTCCCCCCCCCTCCCCCTCCCACTCCCCCCCCTCACCCTCTTCTCCATTGCTACCCTCTTTCTTCTGCACTTTTCCCCTCTTTACCGTAGTCTTTGCCAATCTCTTTGCCAGTCTTTGCCAACCCTTTTTCTTCTTCATTCTTTATCACATTTTATTCTGCCTCTCATTTTTAGATTTTATTCTTTCTTTTGACGTCTTTTGTCTTGCTTTTACTTTTCCCTTATATATTTTTTTCGCATATATGTTCGCTTTTATGCTTTTTTTTTCTTCTTTTTCTTCTTTTTTTACTCTCATTTTTCTTCTAATTTGTCTTCTTTTTTCTTTTTTTCTTCTTTCTTTTCTTCTTTTTCTTCTTTTTTTACTCTAATTTTTTCTTCTAATTCGTCTTCTTTTTTCTTCTTTTCTTCTTTTTTTTTTTTTTCTTTTTTTTTTATCTAATTTTTTTTTTTCTTTTTTTTCTTCTTTTCTTCTTTTTTTAATTCTTTCTTTTCTTCTTTTTCACTAATTCTTTTTTTCTTCTCTTTTTCTTTTCTTTTTTATCTAATTTTGTTTTTCTTCTTTCTTTTTTCTTCTTTCATTCTTTCATTTCTTCATTTTTTCTGATTTTTCTCTCATTTTCTTTTTTATTCTTTTCTTCTTTTCTTCTTTCATTCTTTCTTTTAGTCTGTTTCAGGTGTTTTTCTCTCAATTTCTTTCTTTTGTACAAGTCTGCCTTCATTCCTTTGTTTTCTTTTCATTCTCTTCTCTTTCCTCTTCTCATCTATATCTATTTATCTCGTCTCCTTTTCTAAATATTTACTTTGACCTCTGACCTACCTTCTAACTTACTCTTCTAACACTACTAACTAACTCTACATCTCCTAACTCTTCTAACTAACTCTACTAACTAACTCTACTCTTCTAACTCTACTAACTAACTCTACTTTTCAAACACTACTAACTAACTCTACTTTTCAAACTCTACTAACTAACTCTACTCTTCTAACACTACTAACTAACTCTACATCTCCTAACTCTACTAACTAACTCTACATTTCAAACCCTACTAACTAACTCTACACTTCTAACTTCTACAACAAACTGTATTTTTCAGGTTTTTTCTTTCTTCTCTCATCAATCTTTGTTTACGTCTCATTTCTTCCTCTCATCATCATCTATTCTGACCAAAATATATCTCTTTAATATCTCTTAATCTCTCTATCTCTCTTTCCTTCATTCACTTTATCTCTTACTGTTTTGTTTAATCCTATGACCGTATAGCTATGAACGTGAAGGTTTAAGAGATGTTGAAATGAGTTGTATATATATAGTGTTACAAGTTCTCTCTCTCTCTCTCTCTCTCTCTCTCTCTCCTCTCTCTCTCTCTCTCTCTCTCTCTCTCTCTCTCTCTCTCTCTCTCTCTCTCTCTCTCTCTCTCTCTCTCTCTCTTCTTTTCTCTCTCTCTCTCTCTTCTCTCATTCTCTTCTTCTCTCTGTCTCTCTTCTCTCCTACTATCTATCTATCTTCCACACACACACACACACACACACACACACACACACACACACACACACACACCACACACACACACACACACACACATACACACACACACACACCCTGAAGCACTACATAGAAATCATAACAAACCTACGACTGACAAAAACAAGAAACGCGACAACACTCAACAACTACAATAGTGTTGATGTAATAAGCCTGTGTTGGATTATGTGTGTGTGTGTGTGTGTGTGTGTGTGTGTGTGTGTGGTGTGTGTGTGTGTTGTGTGTGTGTGTGTGTGTGTGTGTGTGTGTGTGTGTGTGTGTGTGTGACTTATAGATAAATGAATTAGTATGAATTTTACAGAGTTCCCTTGTAAATACTGTGGTCAATAAAGCTCTATCTATCTATCTATCTGTGTGTGTGTGTGTGTGTGTGTGTGTGTGTGGTTGTGTGTTGTGGTGTGTGTGTGGTGTGTGTGTGTGTGTGTGTGGTGTGTGTGTGTGTGTTGTGTGACTTTGATAAATGAATTAGATATGAATTTTCACAGAGTTCCCTTGTAAATCTGTGGTCAATAAAGCTCTATCTATCTGTGTGTGTGTTGTGTCGGCTGTGTGTGTGTGTGTGTGTAAGGTGTGTGTGTGTGTGTGTGTGTCTGTGTGTGTGTGTGCTATAGAGTAAAGATTAGTATGAATTTTACAGAGTTCCCTTGTAAACTATGTGTCAATAAGATTATCTATCGTGTGTGGTGTGTGTGTGTGGGGTGGGGTGTGGGGTGTGTGTGTGTGTGTGGTGTGTGTGTGGGTGTGGGTGGGGTGTGTGTGTGTGTGTGTGTGTGTGTGTGTGTGTGTGTGTGTGTGTGTAATGAATTAATATGAAGCACAGTATTGCGGGGGGAAGGCAGGCGAGTGCGTGAGGAAGCATAGAGGTCGGATACATTCTGAGTTCAAGCACGCGAAGTGTGATCCGCCTGACTACAGCTGTGTGTGTGTGTGTGTTG
>JACEEZ010003050.1:15000-17500 GCA_016584305.1 Chionoecetes opilio
GGAGGGGGAGGAGGAGGAAGGGGGGGATGGGGGGGAAGGGGGAGAAGGGGAGAAGGGGGGACTGGGGGTAAAATTAACATTCATGGTATGGTAATTGAAATGTTGATGCTATAACATAATTACTTCAAAGCCCGGCGGGGGAGGAGGAGAGGAGGAGGAGGAAGGAGGAGGAGGAGGAGGAGGCAATGGGGGGAGGGAAGGTTGCCGGGAGGAGGGGAGGAAAGGGGGAGGAGAGGAGGAGGAAGGTCAAAAAGGGTGTGAGGGAAGAGTTGACCCCGAGAGGAAGGAGAGGAGGGAGGAGGGGAGGAGAGGAGAGGTAGATGGGTCGTTTGGGGGAAAATGAAGAGTTGAAAGGCAAAACAAGGTGTAATAATTACTAATGTTAAGTCTATAAAATCTAGCTACAGAAGAAAAAAAAAGAGAAGAGCGAGAAAGAAGGGAAAAAGAGAGAAAGAGAAAAAGACGAAAAGCAGGACAGAGAACAGGGAAGAAAGAAAGGGGAGAAAGAAAGAGAAAAACAGACGAGACAGAGAGACAGAAGAAAGAAAGAAGAGAAAGAGAAAAAGGACAGGGCAGACAGAAACAGAGACAGAAAGAAAAAAAGAGAGAGAAAGAGAAAAAGACAGACAGAAGAAAAGAGACAGAAAGAAAGAAAGAGAGAGAAGAGAAAAAGACGACAAGAGACAGAGACAGAAAGAAGAAGAAAAGAAAGGAAAAAGAGCAGACAGACAAGACGAGAGACAGAAAGAAAAAGAGAGAGAAAGAGAAAAAGAACCGAAGACAGAACAAGACAGAAAGAAGAAAGAGAGAGAAAGAGAAAAAGAGACAGACAGACAGAGACAGAACAGAAAGAAAAAAGGGGAGAAGAGAAAAGAACAGAAGACAGAGACAGAACAGAAGAAAAAAGAGGAGAAAGAGAATAAAGGGCAGAAACAGAGACAAAACAGAAAGAAAGAAGGAGAAAAAAAAAAGAGACGACAGACGAAAAAGAGACAGAAAGAAGAAAGATAGAGAAAGAAAAAAGAGACAGACCCGAAGAGGACAGAGACAGAAAGAAAAAAAGAGAGAAAGAGGAAAAAGAACGACAGACGGAAACAGAGACAGAAAGAAAGAAAGGAAAAGAAAGAGAAAAAGAACACACGACAAGACGGACAGAAAAGGAAAAAAGAGAGAGAAAGAGTAAAAAGAGACAGACAGACGAGACAGAGACAAAGAAAGAAGGAGAGAAAGAGAAAAAGAGAACAGGACAGACAGACAGAGAGCCAGAAAGAAAGAAAGAGAGAGAAAGAGAAAAAGAGACAGACAGACAGAGACCCGAGACAAAGAAAGAAAAAGAGAGAAAGAGACAGAACAGGACAGACAGAAGAAGAAGAGGGACAAAAAAAAAAAGGGAGAAAGGAAAAAGAACAAGACAGACAGAACAGAGGGCAGAAAGAAAGAAAGGAGAGAGAAGAGAAAAGAGACGCCAACAGAACAGAGCAGAAAGAAAAAAGAGAGAGAAAGAGAAAAAGAGACAGACAGACAGAACAGAGACAGAAAGAAAGAAAGGAGAGAGAAAAGAAAAAGAGGGCAGACAGACAGAAACAGAACAGAAAGAAAGAAAGAGAGAGAAAGAGGGAAAAAGAGACAGACAGCAGAGACAGAGGACAGAAAGAAAGAAAAAGAGAAAGAGAAAAAAGACAAAGACAGAGACAGAGAGGACAGAAAGAAAGAGAGAAGAAAGAGAAAAAAGAACAGACAGACAGAGACAGAGACAGAAGAAGAAAGAGAGAGAAAGAGAAAAGAGACCGACAGACAGAGACAGAGACAGAAAGAAAGAAAGAGAGAAAGAGAAAAAGGAGACAGACGACAGGGGACAGAGACAGAAAAGAAAGAAAGAGAGAGGAAAGAGAAAAAGGAGACAGACAGAAGGGGACAGAGAAAAGAAAGAAAGAAGAGGGGAGAAAGAGAAAAAGGACAGACAGACAGAGACAGAGACGAAAGAAAGAAAGAGAGGAAAGAGAAAAGAGCAGACAACAGAGACAGAGACAGAAAGAAAGAAAGAGGGGAAAAAAGAGAAAAGAGACAGGGCAGACAGGACCGAGACAGAAGAAAGAAAGAGAGAGAAAAAGAAAAGAGACAGAAGGGCAGAGACAGAGAGGGCAAAAGAAAAAAAGAGAGAGAAAGAGAAAAGAGACAGAAGGGCAGGAAAAAGAGACAGAAAGAAAGAAAGAGAGAGAAAGAGAAAAAGAGACAGACAGACAGAGACAGAGACAGAAAGAAAGAAAGAGAGAGAAAGAGAAAAAGAGACAGACAGACAGAGACAGAGACAGAAAGAAAGAAAGAGAGAGAAAGAGAAAAAGAGACAGACAGACAGAGACAGAGAGAGAGAGAGACAGACAGACAGACAGACAGACAGACAGACAGACAGACAGAGAGACAGAAAGAAAGAAAGAGAGAGAAAGAGAAAGAGAGACATACAGAGACAGACAGACAGACAGACAGACAGACAGACAGACAG
>JACEEZ010003050.1:22500-27500 GCA_016584305.1 Chionoecetes opilio
ACGCCAACAGAACCTTCCAGGACGCCAACAGAACCTTCTAGGACTCCAACAAAACCTTCCAGACTTCCAGAGGAGCCTTCAACCACCCCAATAGCCATCCAAGTTGCTTTCTTCCACCTTTGTATTCGCTCACACATCAATTAATATTAAAATACATTAAACAGAATTGTGGAGAGAGAGAGAGAGAGAGAGAGAGAGAGAGAGAGAGAGAGAGAGAGAGAGAGAGAGAGAGAGAGAGAGAGAGAGAGAGAGAGAGAGAGAGGAGAGAGAGAGAGAGAGAGAGAGAGAGAGAGAGAGAGAGAAGTGAAGTTTATTTATGTATATGTGTGCAATATGTAATGAATATATAATTAGTTTGATGTATATTCTCTCGCTATTGAAGTTTATAGAGAAAAATGATAATTGTTTACAGTCTTAATTCTCTCATTGTGTGTTGTGATTTGATTCCCACTGACTGACTGACTGACTGACTGACTGACAAAAAGACTGAATGACTGGAAAAGCAGCTCTTTAAGTAATAATTTATTTATGATATTAGTGCGGTGGTTTGCGAGTGAGAGAGAGAGAGAGAGAGAGAGAGAGAGAGAGAGAGAGAGAGAGAGAGAGAGAGAGAGAGTGAGATAGACATACAGACTCTCTCTCTCTTCTCTCTCTCTCTCTCTCTCCTCTCTCTCTCTCTCTCTCTCTCTCTCTCTCTCTCTCTCTCTCTCTCTCTCAAAACCCTTCCTCTATCCACTTCATCCCTCCCCTCACATCCTTCCCTCCTCCCTCCCTTACCCTCTTCCCCCTTCATTCCTCCCCTCACTCCCTTTCCCCCCTCCACACATCCCGCCCCCCCCTAAGACTCACCCCCAATAAACCCCCCACACCAAACACTCCCCCCCTACCCCCACCACACACTGCGCCCCCTCCTTCCCCCCCACAGCGGCGAGGGAAGCGAATGGCCAGTTGTGGTGCGGAATAAAGCGTCTTGGAGCGGATTTCTGCCTCAAAATCCGCTTGAAGAGGATTAATTTGGGCGTTGTGTTATGCGGTGGAGGGATGGACGCAGTGCAGTGGCCAGCGTTAAGGCGCGGCGCTAACTAGGTCCTCCGCTGACGTTTTCGTGGCGTTAGGGCGAAACAGTCTAACCAAGGTGGATGTAAACACGGAATATCTAATACGATAATAATGTGATAAATAAAAGGGCGAAACAGTCAAATAGAGGAGGAGGTAAACACGGAATATCTAATACGATAATAATGTGATAAAATAAAAGGGCGAAACAGTCAAATAGAGGAGGAGGTAAACACGGAATAACTAATACGATAATAATTAATATAATGTGATAATATAAAAGAGCGAAACAGTCAAACAGAGAAGGAGGTAAAAACGCAATATTAAATGATAATAATGTAATAATATAATAATAATAATATAATATGAAATGAAAATTAATACTCATATAAAAATAAAATAAAATAACGAATACATTATAATTGGATGACGAACGCGTGTGTTTTTTGTGGCATAAGGTCAACAGTCAAAAGGAGGAGGATGCAAACACGCTGTATGATGAAAACGAGTACTTATATACAACATTTACGAATACATCATACTGTAGGAAGACGAACGCGTGTGTGTTTTGTGGCATAAGGTCAACAGTCAAAAGGAGGAGGATGCAAACACGCTGTATGATGAAAACGAGTACTTATATACAAATTTTACGAATACATCATACTGTAGGAAGACGAACGCGTGTGTTTAGCAATGGACGTATAATGAATAGTAATAATAATAGTGATAAATGCATCTGTGACATGTCTTTTAGCATTCTAGTGTTTATATTAAGTAACATCATAATTCACAACAGTGATTTATATCGTTATTTCATATTCACCGCGCTATGACATTAAGAATTAGGATCCTACAAAGTTATTTTCATCACAAATCGAACATTAATGATTATTTACTCGTAAACTCGCATACCCGTATTAGACCCTGCAGTCCCGTTTTCTTCCCGTCTGCAGTCCAGTTTTCTTCCCGTCTGCAGTTCCGTTTTCTTCCCGTCTGCAGTCCAGTTTTCTTCCCGTCTTCAGTCCAGTTTTCTTCCCGTCTGCAGTCCAGTTTTCTTCCCGTCTGCAGTCCAGTTTTCTTCCCGTCTTCAGTCCAGTTTTCTTCCCGTCTGCAGTCCAGTTTTCTTCCCGTCTGCAGTCCAGTTTTCTTCCCGCTGCAGTCCAGTTTTCTTCCCGTCTTCAGTCCAGTTTTTCCCAATGATGATACACTGAACTACCAGCGAACAAAGCGATGTACTCTAACACGATTAAAACATGTTATTCAGTAATAAAAACATAAGAACATTAGAAAATAAGGAAGCTACAAAAGGCCGCGAGACCTACACATGGTAGTTCCTGTAACACTGAATGACCAGCGAACAAAGCGATGTACTCTAACACGATTAAAACATGTTATTCAGTCACCCCCTCCGTATTATGCTAGTTACCTAACCTCTCTTACAACTGTTGCTATCGGGGCCTGCCGGACTGACTACCTGCTACCTGCATACATGATTTTGTATACTTACATTATTGTCTCATTATTATATCATTATTGTCATTATTACTGTCATTATTATATCATTATTGTCATTATTACTGTCATTATTATATCATTATTGTCATTATTACTGTCATTATTATATCATTATTGTCATTATTACTGTCATTATTATATCATTATTGTCATTATTACTGTCATTATTATATCATTATTGTCATTGTTACTGTCATTATTATATCATTATTGTCATTATTACTGTCATTATTATATCATTATTGTCATTATTACTGTCATTATTATATCATTAGTCATTATTACTGTCATTATTATATCATTATTGTCATTATTACTGTCATTATTATATCATTATTGTCATTATTACTGTCATTATTATATCATTATTGTCATTATTACTGTCATTATTATATCATTATTGTCATTATTACTGTCATTATTATATCATTATTGTCATTATTACTGTCATTATTATATCATTATTGTCATTATTACTGTCATTATTATATCATTATTGTCATTATTACTGTCATTATTATATCATTATTGTCATTATTACTGTCATTATTATATCATTATTGTCATTATTACTGTCATTATTATATCATTATTGTCATTATTACTGTCATTATTATACATATTTGGTCTCTATAATGCAAGGGCGGGCAAACTTTTAAGAGGGAGGGCTGATAGGCATTTCCGAGCAATGCCCTGCTAGGACGTGATGTGACGCAAAAGCTGACTATGTCACAAAACTGCACTATCGTATCAAAAACTGATGACTATGTTACAAAACAATGACTATGTACAAAAAACTGACTTATGTCAAAACTGACTATGTACAAAACTACTTGACTATGTATACCAAAACACTGACTATGTACATAAACTGCACTCTATATACAAAAACTGACTTATATTATAGCATATACTGAACTATGTCAAACTGTACTAGTACAAAACTTGACTGTACAAAACTGACTATGTACAAAACTGACTATGTACAAAACTGACTATGTACAAAACTGACTATGTACAAAACTGACTATGTACAAAACTGACTATGTACAAAACTGACTATGTACAAAACTGACTATGTACAAAACTGACTGTACAAAACTGACTATGTACAAAACTGACTATGTACAAAACTGACTATGTACAAAACTGACTATGTACAAAACTGACTATGTACAAAACTGACTATGTACAAAACTGACTATGTACAAAACTGACTATGTACAAAACTGACTATGTACAAAACTGACTATGTACAAAACAAAACGAATAAACATGCAAATCAGTGAGACGTGTGGTGCTGCTTGCCATGAAGACGTGATTCAATGTCATGTCACTTTGATGTCAATGGCATGATTCAATGTCCGGCAGATGCTGTACGTGCGGCATGCAGGAATATTTTTTGGGTTGGGATTTTGCATAGGATTGAATTTAATGCCGAGCAGGCTGGCGGGCCGGACGCTATGTCTTCGCGGGCCAGAGTTTGCCCGCCCTTGCTATAATGTCATCAAGAAAATTGTGATGGTAGAGCTATTAGTATATTTATAAGTTCGGCAGCTTAAGATTTGGTCGGTAGCGAGGTAAGCAGAGCGTCGTCTAAACACTGATGGCTGGTCAATAAGTGCCTTGGAAACCTGGAGTAAGGTCAACTGTGTGACGCGTTGGTCCTGCGTTGCCCCGTGTGACCCTAACCATAGGAACACCGGAACGCACCTGTGTGTGCGTGTGTGTGTGTGTGTGTGTGTGTGTGTGTGTGTGTGTGTGTGTGTGTGTGTGTGTGTGTGTGTGTGTGTGTGTGTGTTATTCACCCATGGTCTTGTCCACGCGAGCTGGCTAGCGATCGCCAGTTTCACCCTCTCAGTGCGAGGCTTGGAGCTCATTATTACCGATCTTTGGGTAATGCTGGGACCTCACACATCACACACCCCCATCCCCTTGCTCAAGGGGGACAGTACCGCCCGAATTTCACAGTGGAAAAATCCCCGGGAATGAGCGGGGTCGGGGATCGAACGCCTGACCACAGAATGATGCCGGGCGCCCTAACCAACTAAGACACACGGACGGGGTGTGTTGTGTGTGTGTGTGTGTGTGTGTGTGTTGTGTGTGTGTGTGTGTGTGTGTGTGTGTGTGTGTGTGTGTGTGTGTGTGTGTGTGTGTGTGTGTGAGAAGTGCCGCAAAACAATATTCAATTATGGCGCCAAAACTAAGCTCATTAGGAATCCTGACCCCCATTTGGAAGGATGAATATATTCTATAACGTGAATAATTTTGTCCCCCCCCCTCCTTAATTGGGCCCATAAAGGGAACCACAAATGGTAACAGGACTCAAAGGGACACACCACACACACACACCACCACACCGACACACCACACCCCACACACACACACACACCCCACACACACACACACACCTTTCTACATTCCCTAAT
>JACEEZ010003050.1:32500-35000 GCA_016584305.1 Chionoecetes opilio
GAGACACCAAAGACCAGACAGACAGAGACAGAGAGAGAGAGAGAGGAGAGAGGAAGGGAGAGAGAGAGAGATGAGGAGGGACGGAGAGAGAGCGGAGGACGAGAGGAGAGAGAGTGAGAGACCGGGATGAGAGAGAGAGAAGAGAGAGAGAGAGAGTTATTGGGAGCAATGGAGAGGCAGAAAGGGAGAAATAAAAGGATTGTAAAAGGAGATATTAAAATTGGTCACAAATATAGACACTAAATGAGGAGGAAAAGGAAATGAGAAAAAATTATTTAGATTAAAAGGATAGAGAATAAGAAAAGAAAGAAAGGGAGAAAAGGGAAATAAGAGAAAGGGGAAGAAAAGAGAGAAGGATAAGAAAAAGACGGAAAAAAAAGTCAGGAAAACGGAAGAAAAGAGAGAAGGAAAGAAAAAGACGCGAAAAAAAAGTCAGGAAAACGGAAGAAAAGAGAGAATGAAGGAAAAGGTTTTGAGAAGGAAAGAAAAAGACGGAAAAAAAAGTCAGGAAAACGGAAGAAAAGAGAGAAGAATAAGAAAAAGACGGAAAAAAAAGTCAGGAAAACGGAAGAAAAGAGAGAAGAATAAGAAAAAGACGGAAAAAAAAGTCAGGAAAACGGAAGAAAAGAGAGAAGAATAAGAAAAAGGACGAAATAAAAGTCAGGAAAAACGGAAGAATCAGAAAAAGACGGAAAAAAAAAAATCAGGGGAAAAAGGGAAGAAAGAGTGAAGAAGAAGAAAAAAAAAAGACGGAAAAAAAAAGGAAAAAGAAGAGGGAGAAAAATAAGAAAATAATGAACAAGACGGAAAAAAAAAGTCAGGGAAAACGGAAAAAAAAAAAAGATGAATAGAATAAGAAAAAGACGGAAAGAAAAGTCAGGAGGAAAACGGAAAGAAAGGATAAGACGGAAAAAAAGTCAGGAAAACGGAAGACAAGAAGAATCAGAAAAGACGGGAAAAAAAGTCAGGAAAACGGAAGGAAAAAAAAGAGAAGAATAGAAAAACGGAAAAAAACAAAAAAGTCAGGAAAACGGAAGAAAAGCGAGAAAAAGAAATAAGAAAAAGACGGGAAAAAAAAGGAAAGAGAGGGAAAATAACCTATAGAAAGAAATGAGTAGGAAAATAAAGTGAGGAAAGGGAAACATCTTTCTTTCCTCCCATCCCCTCTCATATCTATTTCCTTGTCCCTCTCCCTCTCGTTTCCCCCCTCCCTCCCGTCTCTCTTTCCCTCTCCCTCTCCATCTCTTGCCCCCTCCCTCTCTCCTCTTTCCATCTCCCTCTCCTATCTTTCCCCTCCCTCCCTCTCTCTTGTCCCTCTTCCCTCGACTTTTCCCCCTCCCTCTCCCGTCTCTTTCCCCCTCCCCTCTCCCTATTCTTACACTCCCTTCTTCTTTCCCCCTCCCTCTCCCTCTCTTTCACTCTCCCTCTCTTTCCCTCTTCCCTGCCCTCTCTTTCCCCTCCCTATCCTTCCTATCTTCACAAGAAAGAGAAAGAGAGGAAAACAGAAAGAGAAAAAGAAGAGGGAAAAAAGAAAGAGCAAGAGAGAGATCGTAGAGGGGACAAAAAGAAAGAGAGAGAGGAAAAAGAAAGAGAGGGGAGAAAAAGAAAGAGAGGAAAGTGGGAAAAAGAAAGAGAAGGAGAGGGAAAAAGAAAGAGAAGGAGAGGGAAAGAGAAAGAGAAAGAGAGAGATAGAGAAAGAGAGGGAAAAAGAAAGAGAAAGAGGGAAAAAGAAAGAAAGAGAGGGAAAAAGAAAGAGAAAGAGAGGGAAAGAGAAAGAGAAAGAGAGGGAAAAAGAAAGAGAAAGAGAGGGAAAAAGAAAGAGAAAGAGAGGGAAAGAGAAAGAGAGGGAAAAAGAAAGAGAGAGAGGGAAAAAGAGAGAAAGAGGGAAAAAGAAAGAGAAAGAGAGGGACAAAGAAAGAGAGAGAGAGAGGGAAAGAGAAAGAGAGGGACAAAGAAAGAGAGAGAGAGGGAAAGAGAAAGAGAAAGAGAGGGACAAAGAAAGAGAGAGAGAGGGAAAGAGAAAGAGAGGGACAAAGAATGAGAGAGAGAGCGGAAATATGGAAAGAGAAAGAGAGAGATAGAGAAAGAGATGGAAAAAGCAAACTGAGAGAGAGGGAAAAAGAACAGGGAAAAAGTGGGAACAAGCAGGGAAGGAAAGGGAAAAAAAGAAGAAAAAAGAGAGAGAGAGGGGTAAATGAGGTATAGGAAGGAAGGAGTGGGCGAATATAGTCAAGGGTAAAAAGTGAGAAATTGATTAGGGAAAAAAAACTTGCTTGTTCGTCAATACCGGAAAATGAATATGAAGTCAAAGTTGAATCTCATTTCAAGGTGAGTTGTTTTTTCCTCTCTACTCGTCTCTCTCCTTCCTTCTCTCTCTATCTCTCTCTGCGCTCTCGATGCACTCTCTCCGCGATATGATGCAGACTCTCGTCTAGTTCTCATTCTCTCTAGCTCGCTCTCTAACTCAACTTTTACGTCGGGATCATGGAGCTGAAGTCTG
>JACEEZ010003050.1:40000-45000 GCA_016584305.1 Chionoecetes opilio
AGATTATGAGAAAAGATTGTTGAAAAGAGTTAGTGAAATAGGTTAACACAAAGACTACTCTATATACAGTAGTCTTTGGTTAACAGTATGAAGGAAAAATAGTTTTGTGCCCTTTTAGAATGCAAGAAAAAGATAGGAAGGTTTTGTGATTAAAAGAAAGGAAGACAAGATACTCAAAAGATAAAATGAAAAGATACTCAAAAGATAAAATGAAAAGATACTCAAAAGATAAAATGAAAAGATACTCAAAAGATAAAATGAAAAGATACTCAAAAGATAAAATGAAAAGATACTCAAAAGATAAAATGAAAAGATACTCAAAAGATAAAATGAAAAGATACTCAAAAGATAAAATGAAAAGATACTCAAAAGATAGAATGAAAAGATACTCAAAAGATAAAATGAAAAGATACTCAAAAGATAAAATGAAAAGATACTCAAAAGATAGAATGAAAAGATACTCAAAAGATAGAATGAAAAGATACTCAAAAGATAAAATGAAAAGATACTCAAAAGATAAAATGAAAAGATACTCAAAAGATAGAATGAAAAGATACTCAAAAGATAAAATGAAAAGATACTCAAAAGATAAAATGAAAAGATACTCAAAAGATCAAATGAAAAGATACTCAAAAGATAGAATGAAAAGATACTCAAAAGATCAAATGAAAAGATACTCAAAAGATAGAATGAAAAGATACTCAAAAGATCAAATGAAAAGATACTCAAAAGATAGAATGAAAAGATACTCAAAAGATAGAATGAAAAGATACTCAAAAGATAGAATGAAAAGATACTCAAAAGATAGAATGAAAAGATACTCAAAAGATAAAATGAAAAGATACTCAAAAGATAGAATGAAAAGATACTCAAAAGATAGAATGAAAAGATACTCAAAAGATAGAATGAAAAGATACTCAAAAGATAAAATGAAAAGATACTCAAAAGATAGAATGAAAAGATACTCAAAAGATAGAATGAAAAGATACTCAAAAGATAAAATGAAAAGATACTCAAAAGATAAAAAGAAAAGATACTCAAAAGATAAAATGAAAAGATACTCAAAAGAACGAAAGAAAAGATACTCAAAAGAAAGATAGAAAAGATACTCGTGTAACCTTCCACAAATTGAGGAAATGATTTAGTAAGTAGGAAGACAAGAAATCCGAGGGAACGTTCCTGAGAGAGAAAAGCAAGAAAAATGCAAATTCAGTTGACGTGCGCGATATAAAATGAAAAAAAACATGGTAGTCGGGAAGGAAAAAAATAATAGAACCAGATGAATTGTAACTAAGTGATAAATAATTAATATAAAAAAGAAATATATAATCGATTTGATAACAGAGAATTAAAAATAAAAATATGATACAAGGGAAAAAAAATCATTAAACAGAACCAGACGAACCATAGATACGTGATAAAGAATTGATTTTAATATGAAAAAAGATATACACCCAATTTGATCTTCTAAACAGAGAATTTAACTGAAAAATTATCGTACAAGACTATGATAAAAGGAAAAAACGATCATAAAAGAGAACCAGATGAACGATAAATATGTGATAACGAATTGATAGTAATATTAAAAAAAGATATACACCCAATTTGATCTTCTAAACAGAGAATTTAACTGAAAAATTATCGTAAATGACTATGATAAAGGGAAAAAACGATCATATAACAGAACCAGACGAACCATAGATATGTTATAAAGAATTGATAGTAATATTAAAAAAAGATATACACCCAATTTGATCTTCTAAACAGAGAATTTAACTGAAAAATCTCGTACAAACACTATGATCAAAGGAAAAAAACGATCATATAACAGAACCAGACGAACGATAAATATGTGATAACGAATTAATAACTATATATAAAAAACATAATTAAAACATATAGGCGATTTGATCTTCTAAACAGAGAATTTAACTGAAAAATTATCGTAAATGACTATGATAAAGGGAAAAAACGATCATAAAACAGAACCAGACGAACGATAAATATGTGATAACGAATTAATAACTATATATAAAAAACTGAATTAAAACATATAGCCGATTTGATCTTCTTAACAGAGAATTTAACTGAAAAATTACACTGGGGAACAAATTTTTGTTGAGTTAGGTCTGACACTTGTTATTAAGTAATTTTTGGGTGCTGAATCCAAAACTGATCTCAGTTTTTCTCTATCACGTCAAGTTTTTGAGCTGTAGGATTTTCGTTTTCTTAAAAAATATGAAAAATACTGTACATAACAGTAACAGTGCTTATTTTATAAAAAATTGCAAATGTTAACATACAATGAAAAATGAAAGAAATAGGCATGAATAGAATGTTTATTTAACATTATCATGTTTTTATAAAGGATAAGGCTATAATTGTGTGCAGGTTAAGGTAAAAATTTACGTTTGTAGCTTTGTCTGGAGTGTTCAACTTGAGGACTATCGCGTTTGATGCTCCAACAATAGTCAGCCATCATATGCACATCCCATCTACCCTGGTAACGTTCTTCCATAACCTTCAAATCTTGGTGAAATCGTTCACCTTGCTCGTCGCTAGCAGCACCAAGATTTTCCGGAAAGTTGGCAAGATGGCTATGCAAAAAATGTACTTTAATACTCATGTTGCAACCAAGCGCTTTGTAGCTCTCCAATAGTTTCTGAACAATTTCTGTGTATTTTCACGTGTATTTCCAAGAAAGTTCTTGACGACGTCTTTGAATGATAGCCAAGCATTCTTTTCAAGGTCTGACATAGTACCGTTGAAATGTTCATCTTTGATGAGCTGTCGGATTTGTGGACCATCAAACACACCGGCCTTGATTTTTTCAATTGACAGTCCAGGAAATGCCAAGATGATGTACTTCAAACAGTCGCCATCAGTTGACAATGCTTTTACAAATTGTTTCATGAGACCTAGTTTTATGTGCAGAGGTGGGAATATTATTTTCTTCCTGTCAACAAGTGGCTCATGTACAATGTTAGGATCTCCAGGTTTAAGATCAGATCTCGGAGGCCAATTCGTCTGAACCCAATGCTTCTCTCGAGCTCTGCTATCCCACATACAGAGAAAGCAGGGACACTTTGTGTATCCACGTTGTTGACCAAGAAGGAAGGACACCATTTTAAGGTCAACACAGATGATCCAATTGTGTTTGTCATATTGCAATAACTCAATGACTCTCTTTACATCTCCATATTCTTCACGAAGACAGACCGAATGCCCAATAGGGACTGCGCCAAACAAATTGCCAAAACAAAAAAAGTTTTACTACAGCTCACAAGTGGAATTTTGCTTATCTGGAGGGTAAGCTGTGGAGAAAAAACTTGACGTGCTAGAAAAAAACTGACTACAGATTTGGAATCAGCATGCCAATTTTAGTCTAAATAAGCTCAAAAATTTAACTCAACAATTTATTTTTTTCAAATTGTTCCCCAGTGTTATCGTACAAACACTATGATAAAAAGGAAAAAACGATCATATAACAGAACCAGACGAACCATAGATACGTGATAAAGAATTGATAGTAATATTAAAAAAAGATATACACCCAATTTGATCTTCTAAACAGAGAATCTAACTGAAAAATTATCGTACAAGACTGTGATAAAGGGAAAAAACGATCATATAACAGAACCAGATGCACGATAAATATGTGATAACGAATTAATAACTATATATAAAAAACAGAATTAAAACATATAGCCGATTTGATCTTCTAAACAGAGAATATAACTGAAAAATTATCGTACAAGACTATGATAAAAGGGAAAAAACGATCATATAACAGAACCAGATGAACGATAAATATGTGATAAAGAATTAAACAAGACATCATCTTAATCGTCTAAACTGAGAATTAAAGCCAAAAAAATATACGTAGTCAGAACAAAAATATGACCAACCACAACAACGTCGCCTCTTAAAATTAGTCACAAAATTACAACTACTCCCACGTCGATGGCGCGATTACAAGCCATGATTCTTAAGCTGTGGATTCAATGGCTTTCTACAGCAGCTTAAGAGGTAATCCCCAGGTTATATGAGGTGGACAGCAACAACAACAATAGCAACAACAATAACAACAACAATAACAACAGCAATAACAATAACAAAAGCTCTGGACAATCAAAAGTGAAACAAAAATTCGACAAAGATAAACAACAATAATCATTTCTCAACTGCAAAATGACTTCATGATTTCTGCTTGACGAACCTTGATTTCTTTCTAGGGTGCGTGACTCTCTCTCTCTCTCTCTCTCTCTCTCTCTCTCTCTCTCTCTCTCTCTCTCTCTCTCTCTCTCTCTCTCTCAAGCACCCACCCACCCTTCAAAGAGTCAATTCGAAGCAAAATTATTACCTTACGGATTTTTATGTTTCAAAAAATATGTGAAGAGGCAGAGAAATACTTCACTAAGAGGACATCTGACGCACGCACACACGCACACGCACACACACACACACACACACACACGCACACGTACGTACAACACACACACGTACGTACACACACACACATACTTTGATTTTCCTTTTTTTTCTGGTGTATTTACTCCTCTCTCTCTCTCTCTCTCTCTCTCTCTCTCTCTCTCTCTCTCTCTCTCTCTCTCTCTCTCTCTCTCTCTCTCTCTCTCTCTCTCTCTCTCTCTCTCTCTCTCTCTCCATGCTCCTGACAACTCCATGGATACACAACAAATAAACGAATAAACAAACAAAACACAACCACCACAATAGGGCTTTTATAGGAGGAGGAGGAATACATAGGAATACATAGGAATACATAGGAATACATAGGAATACATAGGAATACATAGGAATACATAGGAATACATAGGAATACATAGGAATAACAGACACCAGGAGACCTATTGATCCATAAAGAGGGTATCTGCTGAACTACATACTACTAACTATCAACTACATGTAAGAAAACAGTTGGAAAATAATACCATATCCCTAAAGAAGATAGGAACATGGAAGTTGAGGAGGAGGAGGAG
>JACEEZ010003050.1:50000-59088 GCA_016584305.1 Chionoecetes opilio
TTTTTACGAGACAAAAATTCCATTATATCTTAAAATCTCATGCTTAAAATGATGCCTATGTTTACCTGCTAATAGGGTTAACTATGATCAAATACAACTAAAATAGAGAAGAACCGCAGTATTCCCTTCTCCTGTCATCAAATATCAGTCAGTAAGCAGCAAGGGGTCACGATTTTTCACCTCGTTAGAAAAAACAGAGTATAGTTAAGGACACAATGGATAGTTTGAAGACAAGAACTCTTTTTCCAATATAATTATTTTTAGTCATTAGCTTTGAAAAAAAAAATTGAATGGGAAAAATACATGAACAAAAAATAAATGGTTAAATACTTGAAGAAAAAAATTAAATGAGGAAACTAGTATTGTTAGTATAGTTATTGCTTAGTATAGTTAGTATGTTGTATGATGAACTAGCCGCAAAGCCACCCTCCGGGCGGACTTTTTGGCTAGCTCCTGCGGAGGGCTATTGGTGGGCTTTCGGCCCACCACCTGTGTTTGGTGGGCCTTCGGCCCACCAAACACAGTCTCCAGATAGCCCCTTCTAACTTTCCTGAAATCATGGATGTAGAAATGTATGTATTAACCCCTTTAACCCATCACCCCACCCATTCACTCCCCCATACCCATCACCCCCCACCCATCATCACCCATTACCCATCACCACACATCCATTCACTCACCCATTACCCATCACCCCCCACCATTCACTCACCCATTACCCATCACCACACATCCATTCACTCACCTTTACCCATCACCTCCCCTATTCACTCAACATCACCCATCACCCCCCACCCATTCACTCACCCATCCCCCCCACACACCCATTATCCATCACCCCACCCTTTAAACCCATCACCCAAACATCAAGGTTTCCTCAATTCTCGCAACTCACATTTTTTTTTCAAAATTTCTCGCTAAAGGCTGCAAAAAAAAAGAAGAAGAAATGATCGGATCACTCAAAAGGGGGGCTTTAAAGTTTCCCTGGTCAGCTGGTTCCAAAACTGTGCCATATGATGGGATTGGGGCACTGGGGGCGGCACCTATCGCGGACACACACACGCACAGACAGACACTCACACACACACACTTTCGCTTATATTAGTATAGATATATACACCTGATTCCCCTCCCTGCCTGCAAACGCTCGACTTATCCACAAAGCGCCATTCCGAGTACATCAGTAACATTAATATAAACGGTCGTCGCTGCTACTTCAAAAGGTTGGGCGTTGTGCACTTAATATACTATATAGAGGTGACCTACCTACACATTATTGTGTGTATCTCTCTCTCTCTCTCTCTCTCTCTCTCTCTCTCTCTCTCTCTCTCTCTCTCTCTCTCTCTCTCTCTCTCTCTCTCTCCATAAGACACATAATAACCACTGCTTGACTAATACATTTACAGTCCCTATGGAGAACTGATGAAGAAGAAGAGGAGGAGGAGGAGGAGGAGGAGGAGGAGGAGGAGGAGGAGGAGGAGGAGGAGGAGAGGAGGAGAGGAGGAGGAGGAGGGGGAGGAGGAAGAGGAGGAGGGGGAAAGGATTACAAAGGATTACAAAGGGAAAAACACAAAACAGCAACAGACCGATAGGTCTTACAAGGCTGTTGTTTAACTGCACTACACTAACTAGATGATAAGAGAAAAAGGATAGAAAGTAAAAGGGCTCCTCCCCACCCACCCATCCCTCCAGCCGAAGCGGGCCGGAAATGAAGTGATACCATGCAGTATAAAAAAAACTGCAGGAATTTGTGAGGAAAGTTTGAAAGCTGTAATCTATGGCTAAACTATACTAGTTTGTGGGGTAGGTTTAGTGCTTGATAGATTGGTCATTTTATGCGTGTTTGTAATGGTGTGAACACAGTGTGGAGGTTCAAGGGTGGTGCGGCAGCCTTGCCTGGCGCTTCTTGGGAGGAAAGCAGTCAATCAGGCCCCAGCTCCGTTCATCCACTGCGGATTGTGAAATTTCCATGTAGGACGCCGTACACTTCAATGCCTCCTGCAGCAGTGCCCCCTGGTACCTTAAACCCCGATGGGGTCACTAACTGACAGGGCCCTTATGGTCACAACCCGTCACAGGTCGAGAGTAGTAGTGGTAACCGTTAACTCGGGGCTTTTCTGTGTGTTTTTGAGGTCTAATGTGTGTTGGTGTAGGCTCAGTGTGGAAGTTCAAGGGTGGTGCGGCAGCCTTGCCCGGCGCTTTCTTTGGGGGGCAGCAGTCAAACAGGCCCCAGCTCCGTACAATCCACTGCGGTAGTGCACTTTCCCAAGTAGGACGCCGTGCACTTCAATGCCCCCTGCAGCAGTGACCCCTGGTATATAAATCCCGATGGTGGTCACTAACTGACAGGGCCCCTTTCTGAACCACAGCCCGTCACAGGTCAAAAGTTGTAGTAGTGACCGTTTACTCGGGGCTGTCTGAGACGTGGGGGGAGGGGTTGTGTAAGACGCGACTTCCCCAATCATTTTACGCAATGAGAGTAAGTATCAGAGGCCCGCGAGATAAATTTATTTCCGAGATAAACAGTGACAACCCGGGGATTTGATATGAAATATTTATCGAGGCGATTTTAAATGTTCTATTGTATTGAGTTTACTACGTCTGAGGGCAGCCATTCAACGTTTACAACACGGCTTGTGAAGAAGTACTTTGCTTCGTTCGTTACAAACCGTTTCCTGCTTATTTTAAATCCGTTTTTTCTAGTTGAGCTTGACCGGTCTAGCGTGAAAAGATTTTCTGGGGCTACGTTCGTAAATCCATTGAAAATTTTAAAGACTTTGATGAGGTCACCTCTTATCCTTCGTTTTGTTAGTGGGAATAAGTTAAGTTCTTTGAGGCGATTTTCGTACGATTTATTACGCAATCAGGTATCATTTTGGTTACTCTGCGCGTATTTTTCTAGTTTATCTATGTCCTTTTATAATAAGGTGACCAGAACTGCACCAGTATTCTAGAATGGGGGCGAACAAGCGAGTTAAAAAGAGTGAGTATTAACTTTTCAGATTTGAAACTGAAAGTTCGTCCAATAAAACCAAACCCAAATTTTTTTGCAGTTTTACTACCTCTATAAATTTTGGGTTTTTCGGTTTGAGATCTTTTGAGATTATAACGCCTAAATCTTTTTCTTTATCAACACTTGGGTTTTTTGGAAAAACGTTCATCACGTAACTTTTTATGAGGGTTGTTTTTTACCGATATGTAGTACATGGGATTTGTCAAGGTTTAAATTCATTTGCCATGTTTTTGACCATTCTGTTAGCGTGTTTAAGTCGTTTTGTATGAGTTTGGCGCTGAGATTCTGTAGAGGCTATGTTTGTGATTTTCGTGTCATCAGCAAATTTCGATTGCGGAGGAGGAAGAGGGAAGAGGAAGAGGGGAGGAGGGGGGAGGAGGAGAGGAAGGGAGAGGAGGAGGAGGGGGAGAGGAGGGGAGGAGGAGGAGGAGGAGGAGGAGGAGGAGGCATTAGATATCAAGCTAGTGTGTAATGAATAAATGAAATGCCACTGTCGCCGAATATGACTCCACACTTTGGTTACTAATAAAGAATTCTATCTCTGTACAAAACAATATCCTGGTCTCCCCTCCCTGCTGTCCAACACGTCTGTCTGTCCGTCAATACATCCACCTGTCTATCCATACGACGCTCCTGTCTATCTATCTTTTGACGCCACACGAAATATAAACTAAGAAAAAGAAGGAGAGAAAAAAAAAATAAAAAAATAATAAGAAGAAAAAAATAAAAAATAAACCAAAATTAATAAAACAAGAAAATTACAAAATATTTTAAAAATCTTAAAAAATCTTTAAAAAAATATGAAAGGTGAGGAGTAATAGAATAATAATGAAAATATAAGATCGTCCTATGCATAATAAATAACTTGACTTTTAGAATTTCACAATAAAAAAAGGTATTCGTGTTATAATCTTATTGTTTTCTGGTTTCGAAGTCGGACTCGGAGGCAAATATTCCTAGATGTCTTATATTCCTTTCTTTCTAAATCCATATACTAGGGGAGAGCGGGGCAGGTTGCATCGAGGGTAGGTTGCATCATTGCCTCTAACTCGCATTAACTTGTTTTATTATTATTATTGTTGTATAGTTGTAGTAGTAGTAGTTTATAGTAGTAGTAGTTTGTAGTTTATAGTAGTAAATATAGTAGTTTTTTAGTAGTGTAGTAGTAGTTTATAGTAGTAATAGTAGTAGTAGTAGTAGTATTAAGACGATGTACGTGTGATAACATGCGAGTTAGAGGCAATGATGCAACCTACCCTCGATGCAACCTGCCCCGCTCTCCCCTACACAATATTCCTTCAACAACTGTCTATAAAACTACTACTACTTACTGTCTACTCCTTTCCTTTCCTTCTACCGTAGATAACACTTTAGTCGCCAGCGGCAATAATGTCGCCAGCCGCCAAATATTACAAATTATAGCGTCACTACTGATTTGTATGTGCCACTGAAGATGATACACAGTAGTTTATATCATGACTGTATAATCTACCCTGTTTCAGCGTTGTTTTATGCTTTGTATCTGCAAGTATATACGGTTTCAAATTTCGCTACTCGCTTTTTTTTGCGCGACGACGACGGCGGGAGGACACTCAGAACATAAACACTAGATGGCGACCTTATTGTTGGTCGCCACTCTGGTGATATTTTTGTCATTTGTTCATATATAGCCATACTATGACACAAATGAAGACACAAAATGACACAGACTCTCCAGATAGCCCCTTCTAACTTTCCTGAAATCATGGATGTAGAAAATTATCTAAGTATTAACGCCACCAGACGTCTGTATATCGAAAAAACCGTTGTCCTGGCGACTTTAGTATCTACGGTAAATACATATACACACACAATAATCCTCCTACAACTGTCTATACGCCTTCGTCCGCACTCCATATATACGTACGCAGGTATACGCAGCGGCCGCATACGCATTATTACCCCTCCCAATGCCTCTATAATCTCCTCCCCACAATCAGTCATTCCCCCATAAAGGCTCAATGGGTGATCCTCTTCCCGGCGCCGAAAGAATGCACGGAATTTGCCCGTTTTCCCGTTCCCGCTAAAGCCGCTTCCGTGAGTGGCCGGCGAAAAGAACAGACATTGGTGGTGGTGGTAATGGCGGTAATGGGCTAATGATGGAGGGATGGGTGTGAGTGTTAGAGATAGAGATAGAGAGAGATAGAGAGAGAGGCACAGACAGACAGACAGAGACAGAGACAGAGAGTGAGACAGAGAGACAAACAGGAGACAAACAGAGAGACAGACAGAGGGACAAACAGAGAGAGAGAGAAGGACAGATAGACATACAGAGAGAGACAGACATACAGAGAGACAGAGACAGAGACAGACAGACAGAGAGACAGAGAGACAGACACACAGGGAGAGAGAAACAGAGGGACAAGCAGAGAGAGAGAGAGACAGATAGACATACAGAGAAGAAAGACAGACAGAGAGAGAGAGACAGAGACAGACAGATAGAGAAACAGAGAGACAGACACACAGGGAGAGAGAAACAGAGACAGACAGAGAGAGAGAGAGAGAAAAAAAGCACAGTTACATTTCCTTCCACTTCTACCACCATCATCACCATTACCATCTATCTCTCTCCATATACAGACCTTCTCCCATCCCTCTCTCTCCCTCCTATACCCACACACTCCCTCCTACTCCCATGGCATGAACAAGACCACCTTTACCACCATAACAAACGAGGAACAATAAAGTACCACAGCATCTTCAATATCTTCTCCCTCTCTCTGGCGTTTAAATCTCCATCAGAATCCATTTTCTCCTGCCTTCACTCCCACAAAACGAGGACCCGCCTATGTGTGGAAGGCTAAGGACTAAGTAAAGGGCGGAGGACTGACGGAGTAGCAGAAGAAGGGTTTGTTTACGTTCGGCGAGTCTTAGGATGCGCGGCCGGCGATGTAACGTGATTCTGTTACATCTCACCGCAAAAGACTCAAAATTCACGTTTATGCATCGAATAAAAGCGTGAATAGGGACGTGGTGGTTAGTGTGGATACTGGTGAAGGTTTTGAAGCCACGTGGGAGCCGCTGGGGTGTCGCTATGGAGGGGAAATGTGAGTTCTCCGTCAGTGGTCCGTCGCTATCACCGCCGCCGCCGACCGTTCTCCCGCCAACCCGCCAGCCCGCCAGACCGCCCGCCCGCCGTGTTAGAGTTCCCTTCATTCCCGAGCAAGATAGACGCGCCAGAGTTTAGAAATCCACCTTCCGCTTTAACTAACTTTCCCGACACTCAAGTTTGCGCCTTTTAACCAATACGCTGATGAGTCTTGATGTTTATGTAGTGTATTTTTCCAGGGCGGTATTTTTTTTCTCTCATAACCGGCGAGTGAGATGAAGAAGCGAGGTGAAGTGAATGAAATGCAAGCTATATATACACTACTACACGTCTTGTCTTACTGTTATTGCCTTGTATTCCTATTTTTCCAATTCGGTATATTTCTCTCTCATGACCGGCGAGTGAGATGACGAAGCGAAGTGAAGTGAAGTGAATTAAATGCTATCTATATATACACTACTACACGTCTCGTCTTACTGTTATTGCTTTGTAGTGCTGTATGCTTTATTAATACCCTGCCGCCGATGCTAAATAGTTTATACGGGGAAGTGAATAGGAAAAAGTGGAAAGGAAAATAGCACAATATATTGATACCCAGAACGAAAAGGAATATAAAACAGAGGAAATGTGTATTGGAGGAAAATATTAAAAGCAAGGGGAGAGAGAGAGAGAGAGAGAGAGAGAGAGAGAGAGAGAGAGAGGGGAGAGAGAGAGAGAGAGAGAGAGAGAGAGAGAGAAAGAAACAATAATAGAATGTGTAGAGAAAGGTTACATGGGAAAGAGGGAGAATATTGAAGGAAGGAAGGAAAGAAGAGAGAGAGAGAGAGAGAGAGAGAGAGAGAGAGAGAGAGAGAGAGAGAGAGAGAGAGAGAGAGAGAGAGAGAGAGAGAGAATAAACGTGGTATTCGAAAAGCAGAGCAACACAGCGACCACTCAGGATTAATACGCGAATCACTTTGTTAATATTTTTTTCTATTTATGCTGGGATGATAAAACGCGTTCGGGCGAGGGCGTGGAGGCGTGGATGCGTGGATGAAGGATAATGCGTGGATGCGTGGATGGCTGAACAACACAATAAGTGGATGCATGGATGAACAGCAATAAATAAAAAGTACCAGAGTAAAAATAATGGGAAGCGAAAGGCGATGATCCGTGAAAAACAATTAAAACTCCAGTTCTTACATCAAGCCGCGGGATTAACAGGGAGCAAAGGTGAGAGTGGGCGATGCATTTTACCACAACGCAAGCCTCCACAACAACATATTGCTCTCTCCACCCCTGTATACAAATATCAAAACAAATAACCAGTCACTTACACAATAAACAAAGAAAAAATAGTAGATCCTCAGAGTTGAAAGTTTTATAGCTACACATTTTTTGTAACACCTGTGGGTATGATGATTAACTTTACCTGTGTGTTGACGGTGCCTGAAGGTGACTGAGGAACGTGGCACTCCTGATGGGGACGCTACAGTGCCACCACACAAGGGCGTCAGTGCCACTCAAACAGACGCCGCCGCAGGAAAAGTCAAATCACGATCACAATTCAAACTTCCATTACAGAAAAAAAGGTACCAGCTTCCACAGTCATAAGTGTAACACCTAAAAACCAGGCGTGATGTTCCTGTACTGAGTTGACTAAGTTGGAGTCCTTAGCTTAGCGTTCTCCCTCCCGCGGGGTGTCCTACAGCATGCGTACTCCCGGCGGCACACTGCGGCGGGAGGGATGGGTTCCGGAGGGTCGGGGAGGGTCGGTGGGAGAGAGGTAGGCAGGCAGGCAGCGCGCGGGAGACCCTGGACACGTTGAAGCAGTGAGTCGAGCACCACAACTGAGGAGGGTGCACGCGTGGCTAGTCAGAGTGTGTGTGTGTGTGTGTGTGTAAAGTGTGTGTGTGTGTGTGTGTGTGAGTGAGGGCAAGCCAGGCGTCAGGAGCTACTGCGCTTCTCGACCGTCACTTGTTCACTCGCGACGCCTACTGTTGTGTTGTGTTGTGAAGGGAGGAGGAGGGGAGAAGTGAGGGGAGGGACGGAGCGCGCGATACTACTACCCTCTCCCCTCTGCCTCCTCCTACTACTACCCTCTCCTCCTCCCTCTTCCCCTCTTCCTACTACTACAACCCTCTCCCCTCCTCCTCTTCCCCTCAGTCCCCTCACCTCCTTGCTCACTTACCATTCCCTTTCACACACACACACACACACACACACCACACCACACCATACACACACCACAAAACACACACCACACCACACACATCCTTACACCCTATCCTACAACCCTGTCTCCCTCCATTCCCCCTTGAAGAGAGAGAGGAGAAGAGAGAGAGAGGGAGAAGAGAGAGAGAGAGAGAGAGAGAAAAGAGAGAAAAAGGGAGAAGAGAGAGAGAGAGAGATAATAAGTGGTCTTTACAATTACATGAAAAAGATGTATGCAAAAACGAGTTTTCAAAATGCATAATTCCATGTAAAACACACACACACACCACAACACACACACACACACACACACAACACACACACACACACACCAACACACACACCACCCCAAAAACACACACACACACTAATTGCTGGTAAATCATATTTGGAACTTGAGTTGTGATTTTTTAACAAAGGGTGAGGGAAGATACAGAAGAGGAAAGGAAGAGAGGAGGAGGAGGAGGAGGAGGAGGAGGAGGAAAGGGGAGGAGGAGAGTAGGAGGAGGAGGAAGGAGGAGGAGGAAGAAGAGTTAAAGAAGTTTAATTAAAAGAGAATAGAGTGAAATATAATGAAGAGAAAAGAGAGAGGAGAGAGAGAGAGAGAGAGAGAGAGAGAGAGAGAGAGAGAGAGAGAGAAGAGAGAGAGAGAGGGGAGAGAGAGAGAGGGGGAAGACAATGATGCAAGAAGGAAAAGGGGAAAAAGAGGAGTAATAATAGACATGAAACAAAAAGATAAAGCAAAAGAATAAAGGAGAATACGACGAAAGAAGAAGAAAAGGGAAAAGAGAGAG
>JACEEZ010003051.1:0-30971 GCA_016584305.1 Chionoecetes opilio
GAGAGAGAGAGGGGAAGAGAGAAGAGAGAGAGGGGGAGAAGAAAAAAAGGGGAAAAGGGGGGGGGGGAAAAAAGGAGAAGAGAGGGGGAAGAGAGAAAGGAGGAGGAAAGGGGATGGGGAAAAGGGGAGAGAAAGGATAGAAGAGAAGACGAGAAAAGGGGAAGGGGGACGCAGAGAAGAAGGAGAGAAAGGAGAGGGAAACAGAGAGAGAAAATGAGAAGAGAGGTGAGAGAGATGAGAAGGAGAGAGAAGAGAGGAGACGAAAGAGAGAAGAAGAAGAGTGAGAGAGAGAAGAGGAAGAGAAGGGAGAAGCAGGGAGAGGAAGGGAGGAGGAGAGAGGGAGAGAGGCAAAGGGAGGAGGAGAGAGAAGAGAGAGAGAGAGAGAGAAAAGGAGATGAGAGACGAGGAGAGAGAGATGAGAGAAGGAAGAGAGAGAGAGAGAGCATTGTTGTAGATGTCCATTTGTCATTTTGACATGGCAATTGTTAATACTTTCTTTGAAAAGGAAACTATAAAACATATAAGAGGGGAGGAAGGAGAGTCAGCTCGATTTGCTGCACTGTAGAAGGAAACATATAAGGAAAGTGAAAATTGTAAGGTGATAAATGGAGAGAGTGAGAGCCTGCAACACAGATTGGTGGTGGGGAACTTTCTGATGAAGTGAGAAAGAAGAAAAAAATAAAGAGTAACCCTAAGTTTGAATGGCCAGATTGAAGGGGGTTGGAACTAGAAACCCAGTTCAGAGAAAGAGAAGAATATGGTAAGAATGGGAGAAATAAGACTAGAGAATGAAGTTAGTAACTGATGGAGGGAAAACAGCAAGGTCATCTCAAAAATTTGAGGCTGGGTAAGACTTCAGGAAAGGGTTCGCCAAAGGAAAGAGACTTGGTGGTGGGAAAGCAGATACCTGAAAGTTAAGAAGAAAAGGAAAGCCAGGAAAACGTTTGATAAGGACAGAAAAGAGGAAAACAAAAAAAAGCTATGGAAAAAGTCAAAAAACTTGTGAAAGTTTAAGTGAAAGTAAAGAGCAGTAGCGAGGGGGCAAGCTGAGGCAGTGAACGGAATGTATGAAAAAATGGAAGCACCAGAGGGTCAGAAAGACATCTACAGAATCCCTAAAGTCAGAGATAAAGCAAAAAAAGATTTTACCAAATCAAACAAGTAAAGGATGAAGAAGGCAATCATAAGAAATAAAGAGAAGTTGAACATAAGAAGAAATAGTTTAAAGGGATTATTTTGGAAAACTATATTTGAAGAAAGCCCAGGAAAAAAAAAAGAAGAAAACTTCGAAAAAAAAAAAAAACAGCGGTTATACGCGACATAAAGAAAAGAAGGCCTTGGCAGAAGGAAAAAGGTAAAAACATATGGGTCAGTTTGCATACCTGTCGTGTGGGAAAAAGTTTGGGTGAAGAAGGTATATATATTAAATTTTGGGTATCCGCATTCCGATACCCCGGGACAACCGTGGAAACCCATATGTATCAGGGGAAACCGTGGAACATCCGCAGGGTTTTTTAACAGAAAAACCCGCATCCTCGCTTGTGATAAATTAATCATCCGAATCCGCATCCGCCCCACCCCAAAAAGAGGATGTGGGAAAAATTTTTTTCGTTTTTACATAAAAAGGGATGGTCAAGGGCAAAAAAAAAAAAAACAACAAAAAGCGGGGTTGTTGCCATTCCCTTTTAAAGAAGACGTAGAGAAAAAAAAATAATAACAAAAAAAAGGAAGCTACAAGGGTCCGTGAGACCTACACGGGGAGTTCCGTTTTTAACATATTTCACTACCTACTCCACCTTTATCCCCATCCATAAATTTTTCTAGCCTCCTTCTAAGCTCCGTAATGATCCGCATAATACCTTGTTTTGAAACCATTCTAATATTTTTCCACCCCATTTGTGAACCGTTTTTCCTATTTTTTTTTTTTAATTTCGCTTTTTCCAACTTTTAATCCCTTACTTCTTGTTTTACCGATTTCAGGCCGAAGACTTTTTCCACATCTCCTTTATTTATCCCTTTTTCCACTTAAAAATTCTATCAGATCGTCCTTACTCTACGCCCCCGGTGAGTGTAATTTTAAAAGCTTCAATCTCTCCCATAATTAAGTTTGCATCCCATGATCATTTTGGGCATCTTCTCTCCTGATTCTAAAAGGCTTTTATCCACCTGTAAAGGAGACCAAAACGAACCGCATATCTAGGTGAGTTGACTAAAGCCAAAAAAGTTTTTGAATACTCAGCACTTTCTACTTTAACTCTCCTGGTAAAAAATCCTAACACCCTATTAGCTCTATTTCTACCTCAATACATGTTTTCCCAGGACGGAGGTTTGAGATCACCCTCACTCCCAAATTTTTCTCACCCTTTGATTTTTCAGTGATACTTGGTTGTGTACTTTTCGGATTTTTTCTACCAAAATTAATTACGCTACACTGTCGATATTTAATTTTATCGCCATGACAAACCACTCTTTTAAATTTTTCTAATTCCCCGCAAATGTTTACATCAACTGTGATCTAATATTTCCCACCACCTTTTGATCTCAGAAACTTGCTGAATCACTGCTAATCCCCCTATTAAACGTTGAGTAAAACAAAAAAAGAATGGACCCAAAAAAAGACCCTTT
The DNA here is from genome assembly GCA_016584305.1 of Chionoecetes opilio. Taxonomy (NCBI): domain Eukaryota; kingdom Metazoa; phylum Arthropoda; class Malacostraca; order Decapoda; family Majidae; genus Chionoecetes; species Chionoecetes opilio. Next base: position 2,626 of record JACEEZ010003051.1, read on the forward strand.
TGGAACCCCGCTTTTTACCTACCCCCTTCAGATTTAGAACCCTTGATTGAACCCTTTGTTGCCTTAAACTTACCCAAGATCAAACCCCAAACGAAGAACCTTCCCATTTTTTTCCCCATGACCCTTAACTTTATTTAAATTTCGCTCGTGGGGTTTACCTTGTCGAATGCCTTAAAAAAAGCCCCGGAAATAAATCATAAACCTTTGGGGGCATCCCCCCCGGGGGGGCGCTTTCGCCTCGCCCCCCCTTTAGAGGGCCACCCCCGGGGGGGCCCCACCGCGATTTCCCCCGGGAGGTTTCCTTTTCCCATCCCAACCCAAACTCTCGAAAAAGAAAAATCAACTTGCCCCGGCCCACGGCCTTGTGGGCCCCCCCCTGGCCTCCTCCACGCCGGATTGCTTTTAAACAGATAAAACCCCGAGGGGAAGGGACCCCGTTTCGGGGTTAGCGTGCCAAACCCCCAATATAGCCAAAGGGTTGGCGCTGACGGACTATGCGGTTAATGGGCCCCCGGGATTCAGTCTCAGGGTTTGCAATCGCTTGTTTGACCCCGTAATCTCCCACCCCCCCCCCCGATCCCCCTTTAAATTCTGCGAAGACCCCCTTATTACCAAAGGCTTTGGGTTTTGTCTCTTCAAGTCACTATTTAGTGCCCTTTGGTCTACAAACCTAGAGTAAGACAGGGTTCACAAGCGACTTGAAGACCCGGGATTTTTGTCCTTCTGCCGGCCCCCCGGGGGGGGAAAACGAAAAAAAAAAAATTTTTTCCCGTGAGCGAGTCCAAAAAACACCGTGGGCTATCCCCACCCGCGTAAACTTCTTGATAAACCCCCCGGGGTCTTTTAAGGACTGCGTCCCCAAGGGTATTAAAATTTTCCCAAGATTCAATGTCCTCCCCACACGCTGAAAAACTGTACTGCTTCATCTGTAAGTCCCCAAAATCCCCGGGACCTTGGTCTTAAACCCAGGAGACCTCAAGTCCCAAAGGTTTTTTGCCTCCTCGTACAGCGCCTCGAAAACCCCCTCCCGGGGCCCCTCCAGGGGACTCAAAAAAGATTACTGCATCATTGGCAAAAAAAAGTTTAGAATCTTGGTTTTTGGCCGACGGATGCCCCACAATCATTTTTGATCTACAACCTTCCCCAAATTTCCCCCATTCCAACAAGGGGTTGAAAAGTGTGGGGCAAGGACGAACCCTTCCCTCACCCCTTTTTTAAACAGGAAAGAACTGGATACACCTCCCCCCCCTTCACAGCACCTCAGTCCCAGAAAAAAGCCCCAGTTATAAAACCAAATAGTCCTTGCGGAATCCCTCGAAGTCGCGGGAAGACCCCAAATTGACTAAAACGATGCACTGAGTAAAAACCCCTTTCCCTTGAGATCAAAAAATAGGGGGGAAAGCACCCCTGCCCGAAACCCCAGGGTCGGCTTTCCCCCCGGACCAAGCGCTAGGAAAAAGGCCCCGTTTTTGGGTTTCCCCAGGCGTGAACCCAGATTTACGGGGGTCTCTGATGTTTCCACCAGATGCCTGCAAATCCGTGTAAAGCAATAGAGGGCAAGCACCTTGCCGGAAACCTGAGCAGTGAATACCAGGTAATTGTTGCATTTCCTGACGGCCCCCCTTTCCCCTTTTCCCAGATGGGGACGCCCACCCCTTTTTTAAACAGTCAGGGGGAAGGGTCCCGGGTTTGCCCCCCGGGCCGTCAGGACAGCATCCCAACCGCGGTCTTGCCTCCCCCCCCCAGCTTTGAGGAGCTCTGCCCCTGATATTAAAACCCACCGGGCCCCTTTTCCCCAACCCCTAAAATTTTTTGTACACCCTCTCTAAATTGTCAAGGGGTGCGGTTTCTTTCCAATGGAGGATGGGCATCCACTGCCTGAAAACCCAGGGGGTTTGGAAGCTGCTCATTTTGGGGGGTTTCCACCGTGAACAACTCCCCAAAAGACTCGGGCCCAAAACGGCCATCTGCCCATCCTGTCCGAAAAACGGGGCCCCATCTCCCTTTTCCCGAAAACCCACTCCCCCCCAGAAGGAGACTTGGAACGGAGCTTTTTTCCCAGGGCTCGGTGGGGCGGGTCGGGGGTCATTGCGTTCAAAGACCCTCGAAAATCCTCAGCAAAAATCCTGACATACCCTCCCCTTTTCCCTCCCCAGGAGGGTTCTAGTCCCCCCAACAAAGTACTAACGAGGATGTGGTCGATCTCCTTAGCTACCCCCCCCGGCTTTACTATACCTTTGGTCCAGGGGGGGCAGCTCTGGCCCTGATACCAAAAAACCCTCAATTCTAAACCTTTCGGATCTTGAAAATTTCAGAAGCGAAAAATGTTGGTGTTTCTGGAAAACCGGGAAACCCAGGGGGCTAAAAACATAATCGTAGCCATCTCTCACAGTGCCAGTGTAGCTTTAAAAGTCGCCCAAGAAAAGGGAGTGTGCCCCCCGAGGGGGACACGGGTCAAAAAACAGAGTCTTTTTTGGCGTAGAACTCCCTTCTCTTCAGTTTTACGCATCTCTGTGGAGCGAAACACTGCAAAAAAGAACAGGGAAAAAAAGAGTGTGTTTCATCCTCTCCCGCATTTACGCTCATCAACCGGATTAAAACCCCAAAAACTGACGGCTGCATTTGCTGGAGATGCCCATACTTTCTCCCCCTACCCCCGGGGGACCATTTCTAAAGCCGGACCATTTGTAGGGGTAACCCCAAATGCAGTCTCGCCACTGCCAGGCCCTCCTCGTCAGAAAAGTTCCCCCAATAAAAATCCGCCTACTGAGCTCGCCCGAAGGGGAGGTACTCCGATGACGTCTGGGGAGGCTCAGAACGTTTCCCCGACCCAAAACGAAAACCCTTTCCCCAAAGGTTGATCCCAGGGGGATTTGACGGGCAGGCGCCGCTTCTGCACCGCCCCGGATGTTCAGGGCCAGGGGGGTCCAGGTATACAATACATAATCCTACATTAAACTGCTGTCTCATAAACCTTCCACCTTCCTAAAAAACTCCAATTTAAAATTGGGGGAATGGGCCTCCCTTGGTGAATTTATGTTTTTTGAAACATTTTTTCAAACTATGCTTTTCCCAAAGCCCCTCTAAAATTTTTTTTTCCAATAACAGATTTTCCCAAAAATTTACCTACCCCTGGGCGTTAGAAATTAAAGGGGCGATAATTTTAAAATTAATTTTTTTTTATCACCCTTCTTAAATATGGGGACTTTCAAATTTCCCTTTTCCCCCAATTAAAGGAAATTCCCCTTTTTCAAAACCGGGTTTCTTAACCCCTTCCGCCCCGGTCTTTCCTTTGGGTATATAAAAATTGTCTGTTTTTCGAGCCCTAAAATTACAAAAAATAACCCGAATATAACCCAAAATTTGTTTTGTGGAAAAAAGGGTGCCCAAACAGGGCATTTTCTATAAAAAATTTCTTTTTATTTACTAAGAATCTCTTTAATTTTAGCCAAAAATTTCTATGGAAAATTTCGCCCCTGGGCCTTAAGGGGGGTTTAAAAAAGTGTGCTAACGACTCACCAAAACCTCTTTGCATTTTTTTTAATACTCGGGGTAAACTTTTTCTTTGGGCCCTTTGGGGACTTAAAAAATTTTTCATTCTATCTATAGCTACCCTCCCTTTACATTTCCCTAAATTATCACAATACTTTGAGTTTTTCATCATCGCTTTCCCTAAAAAGTTCGTATCAGGGACCATATGTTTATCTTCCTCAGTAAAAACACTTTTAAAAAAATAATCATTTTTAAAAAATTTAAAATAAAATCCATTCCCGAACTTACAATCTCACCCGCTCTTTTTTAAAAAGGTCCACTAAATTCCCTTTGCCTTTTTTTCTTATGGACCCGAAAAAAAAACCCTTAGGGTCGGGCCCTTTGGGGGGGCCAGCGGGCCTTAAACTCATTTAAATTTTTATTTGGGTGCTCTTGTTAATCTTTTTTTTCTTAAGTTAGTAAAAGAAAGAGGGGGGGCCAATTTTTGTTCGCGACGTGTCTTGCCACTTTCCCCTCTTGAAGGAATTTAAATCGTTTGAAAGGGTTTAAAAATAGAAACCGAAAAAGAGTTTTCCCGAGTTTCCCCTGGGGAGATGAAAAAGGGGAAGATACTGGTTTTTAAATCTTTCAAATTTGGAAATTTGGGGAAATAGGGACTATGATAATGAGTGAAAGCCCTTAGCAGCGAGGCCGGGGGGAGAGAGAAAAAGCTTCAGTTACACATTCCCGAAAAAGCAGCAAGCATGAAAATAACAGGGAGAAGATAGCAAGGGAAGGGAAAAAAGCGGCGGTGGGTTCAAAAAATTGAAGAACAGTCCCCCAGAAGTCTCCCCAGTGGCATTCTCGGTGATCCGGGTTTCCCGATGAGAAAACCCAAAATCCACTTAAACTATTTCTGCAAACCCTTTGAGGGGCCCTAATAACCAACCCCCAATTTTGGGCCCCTTAACTCTATCTTTTGATTGCGAGTGCCTCGGAGGGGCTAGGGGGGGCCCTGAGCCCCCTACTCCCCAGGCTTTACTATAAAAAACCCCGCCCCGCGCCCCCACGGGCAAGGGCAACCCTTTACAGCCCCAAGGGGACCTCGTTTTTTTTAACCCTCCGAGCCCTCCCGGGGGCTATAAACACAAAGCAAAAGAAAAAAAATAAAAAAAGGACAGAGCTGCCTTAGGTGTGGGGGTGGTAAAGGGGTTTGGGGAGACCAGGGGGTGAAAAAAGGGACAACGAGGGGGAGGTTAAGGGACTTGAAATAACGCCCCCCCCGGGGTTTTTGGGAGGTGGGAGGGGAGCCCAGGGTTTCCCCAAAAACTGTGATGTGTGATGGGATTAAAGTCCCCATGGGGGAAAAACAGGTGAAGGGGAAATAGGGGGAAAAACTGGTCAAGTTTTTGATAGGGGGCCCATTCCCGCGTTTTTAACAGACTGCTACGGAAAAGCCAACCTTTAAACTGTGGGAACCCCGGCTGCGACCATTTTTTGGCCTCCTCGCTGCCCCTGCGGTAGGGCAAGGGGGGATCTTGAATGGGGAAAAAAGGGGCGTGGAAAAGCGAGGGACACCGCCCCCGCCTTTTGGGGGCTGTCAATTTCCTGAGGGTGGTGTAGCCGGGGAGGTTTTTTTTTTAGAGAGAGGGGTTTGGGGGGAGCGCGTCTCCCCACAACCCTTTCCACTGAAGGGAAGTGTCCCTCAATAAAGGGTTTTTAATTCCCGGGTCTTCCTTCCAGGGAAACTGGGATTCCCTAGGGGGAAGGAAAAAGGGCCCCTTATTGGGGAAGACAGATAGGATGGGGGAGTGTTGGGCCAAAAAACTGGTTAATTGCAGTGCAGGAAATTACGTGCCCTGTTGGAAGAGGGGGTTTGGCATCCATGAGGAGGGGGAAGGGGTCTCGGGTGAAAATTTTGTCTTGGTTTTTGCGGGGTGGGACGGTGTGGAAAGGGGGTTGGGAAAATGAGTCAGGGTTTTTAGTGGTAGTGGCCCCCGGTAAGGGGTTGGGGGCCGGGGAGGCAGCCCGGGGGCATAGGGGGCAGCCATGGCACCTTCCCGGAGAGGGGGGGGATGGCGGGGGGGGAACGTCCCCCTCTACTGTGGAGTGAATAAAATCTTTCAAGGGAGGGTGGAGGGCAGGAAAACCCCCGGGGGGCAGCCAGCTTTCGGGGGGTTCTAAAAATGTCTGGGGGTCCTGGAGGAGGATCTCGCACCCCCCGAGGCCCAAAACCCCTTTTGAAAAAACGCCCCGCAAGATGGCGGCAAGCAAGCCTTTTGCACACTTTTTTTAACCCCTTTGGGGCCCCGAAACGTAAATTTTTCCCAAATAAATTTTGGGTACCATTAGAGATTTTTTAGTAAATATAAAACAATTTTTTTTAGGTATGCCCGTTTTGCATCCTTGTCCCTAACTAAATTTTGGGATATTTATTATTTTTTGTTTAAATTTTTTGGCCGCAACAGGGCAATTTTTATTAGCCAAAAGGGAAAAACCGGGGGGTGAAAGGGGGGAAAAAATCGGTTTATATAAGGGGAAAATTTCCTTTTAAAGTGGAGGAAAGGAAGTGTAGTCCCCCCAAATTTAAGGGAAGGGGTGATAGAGAAAAAATGTCCAAATTTATCGACCCTTTTGTCTAACTCAGTGGTAGGGAAAATTTTTGGAAACTGTATTCCCCCCAAAAAAAATTAGAGAGGGATTAGAAAAAACAAGTTTTAAAATGATTCACAACATTAATTTACCAAAGGGGAGGTCATGTCCCCCACCAATTTAAATTTAGTTTTTTTAGGAAGGTGGGAAAGGTTTTTTGGAAAGCAGATAATGTGAGGATTATGATATTGTTTTACCTGGACGCCCCTGGACCCCTTTACATGCCGGGGGGGTGCAGAACCAGGGGCCCGCCCGTCGAAACAAATCCGGGGGTCAACCTGCGGAGGGGTTCTTCGTGTGGGCTCGTGGAACGTTCTGAGCCTCTCAACGATCATCGAGTACCTCTCCTATCGGGCGACGCTCAGTAGGCTGAGGGTGGATATAGTGGAACTCTCTGAGACGAGGAGGCCTGGCTGTGGCGAGACTAGCAGTGGGGGTTACCCTACTATTGGCCGGCATGAGCAATGGTCACCGTGTACGGGGAGTAGCTATAGGCATCTCCAGAAAAATGCAGCCGTCAGTTGTTGAGGTTACTCCCGGTTGATGAGCGTATAACTCCGGAGGAGGAGTGCTGCCGGCGCAGGGGAGATAACGGAACCCTGAGGCAAGGAGGCATCATCTTCCAGGGCCTCCTGCAGGGGCCAAACCTATTCCTTGTGACGATGGTGGAAAACTGCACACCCGGGTGGACCGCCGTAGCTGGGGGTAGATTGGGCTTCGTCGGTGTAGGCGAGGGTGGTGAAGGGCGCGGCCTGCGGTGGGTCGGAAGGCTGGGCAGGTCAAGATTGTCACGATGGCATGGGTGAGGCCCGCTGCAGCGGGAGAAATCGCACCGGAGACCTGCAGGTGTTGAGGGAGTGGCCGATCCGATGGCACCCAGGGCACGGAGCAGAGGGAGAAGGTAGGGGCGCGCCCAGTACACCAACTGGGAGTGGACACCTTTGTGGGAAGGGTCCCCTCACCTTCAGGGGGAGCCACTTCCCTGGGGTGGAAACCTGGGCCCGGTTTTCGGAGCGGATCCAGGTGATTTCGAAACCACCTCGCCACCATCGAAGGATCGAAAGTCCTTCCGGACCTCACCGATGTCAGTCTTGTCATCCAGGGGCCCCACCCTGGCGTAAAGGTAGTCGGGGCCCTTCACGCTAAAGCCCTGCGGCAGGTGACCTCCCATTTCCCCCAGGGTAAAGGAGGCCTGCCCCAGTTCAGGTACCTTGGGGATTTTGGGTGCTCCCAGAACTATAAGGGCACAGCCGTTTTCCAGGGCACGGGTTTCCCCCTCGGGGGGACGTACTTGCCAAGGGGCGAGAGGTGGAGAGCCTGGAGACCCTGCAGGGGTTGGCAAAAACCCTTTGCACCAGACACAGCTCAGAGGAGGTGGGACGCCTGAACATACGCTTCCGGAGGGGCGGGGAGTCTTGGCCGGTGCGAGGGGCCTCATCAGGCCCTTCCTGCGGGGGAGAATGAGCCCGTGCCTTCTTGATGGCGGAGGAGGGAGGGGGAGGGCATGAGGCGTCATCTCCCGGGAACATCCATCATGGCTGCCCCGATTCCCGGTGACGTGTCAGACATAGCGGGGGCAAACGTAAACACATGCAATGATACCCTATTTAACGCTAACTAAGGTATACTCACAGTGGTAGATGGGTTTGATGATTTGAAGGCTTGATTATTATTTGAGGGAGGGGTGGTAGGCGCTGTAGGGCGGCTAAGGGCGCTGGTAATTGTGGTATGGTGCACGTAATGGCGGCGATGGTGTAGGCCGCGGTGGTGCCAAGGTTAACTTTCCCACAGTTTCTGGCGGGGCCCTCGTATACTGTTTGTGGTGTTTTACCACTTTGTCCTTACTTTAACCGATTGATCGGTTTTCGGTAGGTGACTACACCTTAGTGTACAATCAAGAGAGTGGCACACCTTCATCGTGTAGGTTTAATGCGTGAATGAATCGCCTTCACTGAAAAACTCTGATCAGCTGGCAAAGGTGAGCACCAAACCGTTAATCCGTTAAACGTTAATTAACGAAGTTAACATTTTCGTTAACGATTTAACTTTTAAGTTTTAAATTTGGAAATCATTATCGGACTAATTAACTTCCGTTACATTTAACTTCCGTTAACTCAAGTCCCTAACCCAAAAATTTATAAAAAACCCGGTAAACTATGCTGGCCAAAACTAGAAATCAGCCTTTTTAGGTTTTTTTTAAGTTAAAACTATAAAATCTGCCTTTTTTAAAATCTAAAGCAAAAAAAAAATATAGTTTTTGGGTTCTAAAGCCCTTAAAAAAAACCCATAAAGGCTGATTTTTAGTTTTTGGGCACTTTCAAAAGTGTTTTTAGGGGGTTTTAGAGCAAAAACTGATTTTTTTTTCTTTTTCTTGAATAAAAATTAACGTTAACGGTTTATCGATAAACTTCCGTTGCATTTTAAAGAATTAACTGATTAACGGTTATCGAAGTAAATTTTTGGATAACGGATTAACGGTTACGAAATTAACTTTTTGATTAACGGCGCCCACCCCTGTCAGCTGGGCTTGAGCCTCCTACGTGGCGGTTCATACGTGGAGGTTTTCCCAATATTTTCCTCACGATTCTTATATTATGTTAATCCTTTGATTAATTGTGGTATTATAGGTGAATACCACCAGAATTATACTACTATATTTAATGCATTTTAATGTATACCCAATTCTAAATAATATATACATAGGTGGAATTTTTATTCGTCTCCCTTTCACGCTGGACTAGAACCCTCCTGAGGAGAGACAAGGAGAGGTATGTCAGGAGTCTCGCTGAGGATGTCGAGGGTCATTTGAACGCTAATGACCTCCGACCCCCCCCTACCAAGCCCTGAAGAAGCTCCGTTCCAAGTCTCCTTTCGGGCGAGTGCTATTCGAACAGCAGATGGGCGCCTCGTGCCGACATGGATGGGCAGATGACTCGTTGGGCTGAGTACTTTGGGCAGTTGTTCACGGTGGACCCTCCAACTGAGCAGCTTCACACCACTGGTTACAGGCAGGGAAATGCCGATCCTCCCATTGACGAAACCGCACCCTCTCTTGACGAAGTCAGAGAGGCTGGTACCAAAGTTGAAGGGTGGAAAGGCAGCTGGGTTTGTAATATCAGTGCGGAGCTCCTCAAAGCTGGGGGTGAGGCCAGGGATCCCGGGTTGCATGCTGTCCTGACTCCCCGTGTGGCAATCAGGTACCATTCCTCCTGACTGGAAAAAGGGGGGCTGGTTCGTCCCTATCTGGAAAGGGAAAGGGGACCGTCAGGACTGCAACAATTACCTCGGTTTTACACTGCTCAGCGTACCAGGCAAGGTGCTTGCCCATCTATTGCTGACACGAATTCGCAGTCATCTGGTGAAGCATCAGAGACCTCAGCAGTCTGGGTTCACGCCTGGTAAGTCAACAACGGCCCATATCCTAGCGCTTGTGTCCTGGTGGAACGCCGACGTGAGTTTCGACAGGGGATGCTTGCAGCCTATGTTGATCTCAAGAAGGCTTTGACTCAGTGCATCGGAGTCACTCTGGGATCTTCTGCGACTTCGAGGGTTTTCCTGCAAGGACTATTGGTTTGATAACTGGTCTTGTATTCTGGGACTGAGAGTGCTGTGAAGTGTGGGGCAGGTGTATCCAGCTTCTTTCCTGTGAATACAGAGTTGAGGAAAGGGTGCGTCCTTGCCCCATCACTTTTCAGCGCTTGTATGGACTGGGTATTGGAAAAGGGTTGTAGATCAAAGTGATTGTGGAGCATCCGTCGGCAACCCCAAAAATCACTGATCTTGTTTTTGCCGATGATGCAGTAATCTTTGCTGAGTCGCTGGAGGTTTCCTGGTGATGGCTCTCGAGGCGCTGCACGAGGAGGTAAAGCCTTTGGGACTTGAGGTCTCCTGGCTCAAGACCAAGGTCCAGGTGTTTGGAACTTACTAGATGAAGCATACAGTCTGTTCATGCGTGTGGCGAGGACATTGAGATCTTGGAAAGTTTTACATACCTTGGTAGCGCAGTCCATAATGACGGCGGGTCACGTCAAGAAGTCTTACGGCGGATTGGCATAGCCCACGGTGTTATGGACTCGCTCAGCGGGAGTTTTTTGGCGTTGTCGGTACCTGTGGCAGGAGGACAAAGATCCGGATCTTCAAGTCGCTTGTGATCCCTGTCTTTACTCTATGGTTGTGAGACATGGACACTAAATAGTGACTTGAAGAGACGAATCAATGCCTTTGGTAATAAGTGTCTTCGCAGAATCATGGGGTATCGCTGGGAATGATTACGTGTCAAATCAGCGATTGCACCGTGAGGATTTGAATCGAGGCCTATTACCTGCATAGTCCCGTCAGCGCCAACTTCGGCTATATGGGCATATGGCCCCCGCTACCCTGAAACCGATCCTTCCATCGGTTTGTATCTGTAAGAGACAATCCGGCGTGGAGGAGGCCAAGGGGGCGCCCACAAGGCTCGTGGCTGGGGCAAGTTGAGTTTCTTGTCGGAGTTGCTTGGTAGGGGAAAGGAGCCTGCATGGGAGCTCGCGCGTGGTGACCCCCGGGAGTGGCGCCGTAGGGTGGGCGAGGCGACGCGCCCCCGGCGTATGCCCCCAATGATTGATTGATTGATCCCTTTTTGACAAGGGAGGCGTCAAATTCCACCAAAACCATTCTCCTAATAAAGAGGCGGTTTTAGTGAAAATTTTTCCACAACGGGGGGCCCCGGGCGAAAAATGAAGGTTTGCTTCAGGTAATTTGTTTCCCTTTAATGAGGTTTCTACAAGTGGTTTTACACTTTAAAGAAAGCTTGCCTCTGAGGTCGGGAATCCCCTAAGTTGGCCTGCCAAAGACGCAGACTTAGAGTCCTCCTTTAAACCTCTTCAGCTAACTCTAGGGAAATCAAATTATTTACCGTCCGCACACATCGTTGTCCCCTCACTAGAAACTCCACTGACCCACAATCCCCTTTCCATCAGTATGCATTTTGCTATTTTTCCTAGAGGCCATTGCGAACGAGGCATATCTCCCCTAAAAGGGTTACTATATCTCCTACTTTAATTGGACTTTGATTTCTGGCTGTTGAGCCCATAAAACTTTTCCCTTAGACTCAGTAAAATCAAAGCTATTCCAGGGCCCCTTTAAAAATTTTTCTTAAGGTGTGATAACCTTCCCGGAGATGTTGAGCCGGTTCATTTATTGTAGGATCTTGTATATCTTCCCTTGTTTCTTTAAAGGAAAGGGTTCCAGTCTTCTCCCATAAATTAAATGTGAGGGAATAAAAGCTTCTATATTTACTGATGAATCATCTAAGTAGGTTAAGGGTCGGTTTTGATACGGGTCTCACTCTCAGTCACTATGGTTTTCAAGTCTTCTAGCCCTAATCTTTGTCTTGTGGAGGTTTTCCTAAAGGCGTTTTCTGCGGGGATTTTTGATTGCAATCGGAAAATTTTCGATTGGAACGGTCACTTTCCTGTTTCTGTTCGGGCAATCATCTTCCCTGGATGGTTTGAACAGCAATCGAAATTTGAGCAATCGAAAATTTTTCGGTTGCAATCAAAATCCCCCGCAGAAACGCCTTTTGACAAGACTAACTATGCCAATCATTCTCTCCGTGAAACCATTTTGCCAAGGAGCTCAGGGGTAGTAAAGGTCCATGAGCATTTCCTTAACTCTAGAGATTTTTGTACTGATGGATGATTTAATATTTCTAACAATATGAGGGAGGTCCTACGAAGTTAGTAGCACTATCGCCCAATCAATCGCCGAGGACACGACCGCCGAGCCACAAACCGCCGGAACACTTGAATAAAGGTTTCGGCCCCTTAAATCATCAGCTATTTCAAATGAACAGCCCTTGTAGAGGTGCAATTGAATAAGCAGACATATAATTTCTTGGGGGGAAACATTATCTCCTGTAATTATTTTTGCCCAGTTTTAGTCGACACCAGCTACCTCAATTTGTTTTAATGATTGTACTCGATCCCTGGGGAGTGTGATGGGGCCCGGGATAGGTGATCAGTCTTCCCTCATATCTCTTACATTTGATACAAGATTTGAGGTAGTATTTAACTGCCTGTCTACCCTGCGGTATCCAAAATTCCCTCCTGAGATAGGCTAATTGTCAGCCATTCCACCATGTAACGAGTTCCCATGAGATTCATCCACTAGCAATTTTGTAAGAAGATGACGTTTGGGAATTAGCATGGGATTGCAGGTTTTATTTGGGAAGATCAGCATTCCAAATTCTTCCTCGACACCTAATGATGCCCTCATTATCTAGGTACAGACCTAATGATTTGATAAGTTTTTCCTACGGGGGCTGGCCGAGGCTAAGAGCTGATATTCCTCAGGAAATTCCTGCTTTTGTATTGTTCTAACCCAAAACTTCAAAGGGTCAGAATTATCCCACTTTATGAATTTGAAGACCAATTTAGTAGTCTTTAATAGTTTGCTTAATAAGGAAAACCTTTTTATATCCATAACAGGATCTGGGATCATATAGGTTCCATAATTATATCTTCTGTATTGTCGACTTACTATAGACCTTTTTAATTTGGCCATTCATTATTATTTTTCAACCCGGTGGACCTTTAAACCGTAATCCTGTATTTAGTTTGAGGATAGTTGTTCCTCTGGACAAAATATCAGCTGGGTTTTTTCCCTTGGTACAACATGATTATAGTGAAATGTGGAACCAAAATCATTTATCTTACCAACACGATTCCTGACATAAGGGAAATTTTTTGTTAGTTTCACTAACCAGTGTAGGCAAATTTCATTATCGGTCCCCATATATAACCTCACCAATTTGAATAAATTACTTAGATATTGTGCTAATTTAGTGCCTAATTCAAAAGCAGTCAGCTCCATTTGAGGCAAAGGTTCCCAGGTTTAATTGGGGCAACCCGAGCCTTAGACATAATTAAATTACATTCCTCTCCTGCTTTAAGATAAGCTACTGCACCGTTTGCACTTTTTGAAGCATCAAAAATATGTGTAGTTGCTGGGGTTGTCGCCCATCAGTATTTATTCTCCTACTTATGTGAACTTCATTTTTCTTATTGAACTCAGATTTTATAGTCTCCCATTCTGTTGTATATTTCCCATCAAGGGGGGTATCCCAATCGAGGTGTTCTCCCCAGGCCTTTTGTATTAGACATTTACCCCTTATAGTTATTGGGCCCCACTATGCCCAAGGGATCAAATATTGGCTGAGCGACTTAAGAGTGTTCTCTTTGTTAGGATACATCGAAAAAAACTGGACACTTTAAACTCAGTTCATCAGTTTTTACATTCCATCATAATCCTAACACTGATTGGACCTCTGGTGGCGTATAATTAAGGAAATCCTTTCCCGATTATCCCTTCTAGCCTTGGGTAATTAGTATTCCCAAATCTGTAACGGGAGGCTGGCCTTCCTGCACTCTTTATTAGACAGGTTATAGATTTGTATTAGTTCTTCCTCAGAATCTATTGTCCCCTGCAAATTATCCATATAGAAGTTCTTCCCTAATTCTGGGCTATCAGAACCTTTAAAATGGTACTGTAATGTTTTTTTTTAATAAAAAGGGGCTTAAGCAAGAAACCAAACCGAAACTGACTTAAAGTAATCGTCCAGATCCAATTTTTGTTTTGCCTAATTTATGTTGAATGCACATTCAAAACACCTAATCCACCCAAAAATAATTGATTTCCAGGCCTTATTTCCGTAAAAATACGACTTTTGTAAAAAGCGCGCCAAAAAAAAAATCTTCCCTCCAACAGGAATACGACTGTTATTGATGACGTCAGAAGAGTGACGCCCGCAGAGGCTCCAATGTAAATATCTGTCTGACAACCTGTCGGGAAATGTTATGATGAGCGATTGTACTTCGGTGTCAGACAGTGAATCTGTCGCTGTGTGACAGATCTAGAGTACGATGCTCAATCTGAGACCGAATAAATGGACGCTGCTCGCGTATACTATGAGGAACACGAACATCAGATTGTGATGGGCTACGCTATGGTGTGTGGCTACGGAATGTGTGGGTGGGTGGGGGGTGATATAGACAGTGTGACATGACAGGCAAGGGAGTGTTGTTGACTGGTTGGTGTTACACTGCCATACAAGGCTACGCTATGGTGTGTGGCTACGGAATGTGTGGGGTGGGTGGGGGGTGATGTAGACAGTGTGACATGACAGGCAAGGGAGTGTTGTTGACTGGTTGGTGTTACACTGCCATACAAGGCTACGCTATGGTGTGTGGCTACGGAATGTGTGGGTGGGTGGGGGATGATGTGTCCGCCGCACAAAATATCTTCCACAGATTTAACGTCGTCGTATCAGTCGGAAACGTGTGCAAACTTCTCTGGAAAGCACAGCTGTCTTGCTGCACCCATAAAGGATGCATGCATGTGGATATCGCAAAAAAAATCTATCAAGAAACACCCAAAAATCTTCAAGTACTATATTTATCTCTTGTGCTTACATGCTTCTGATCAGCGCGGAGAGAGGCGCCTACCTCTTGATGCGTCACCGAGCCGTGGGCGCATTGTCTGTCAGTTGCCAACAGCGTTTTCGAAGCTCGGGGAATTTACAGATTCTGATTGGATTATTAAAAACGGCTGACTGGATGAAAAAAGTGACAACATATTGTTGATACACTAAATAATGGCTATACTCTAACTAATCAAATCAGGAATGATGAAATGGTCTGGACGATTACTTTAACCTATATGTGGCAAAGGGGCTATCTTCCTGAGATATATTTTCAGGCCATAGGATTTTGTAAAATTTTCTGTCTTCTTTCCTTAGACTAATCTTAGGAAAGCCTTAGAGATGTCAGCCACTAGGCAAAATTTATCTGTTCTGAATTTTACTAGGACATCTCCTAGATTGGACAAGAGATTCGGTCCTGTCGAAGGCAGTCTTTTAAGGTAGCATCTTTTTTAGTTTTGAAACTACTCTATTCAAAATAAAAAACTATTTTTAATGGGGTGCTTGATGAATCTTTGGCCACTGCTGGTGGGGTAAATAATGTCCTATTTTATGATTTACTGCTCCGTCCAGTTTTTTCGATAAAGTCATCCTTTATTGATCTTGAATTATCTTATCATAAAACTCAATTTAGACTGTTTTTCTTCCGTTTTCTTATTGAACTATTTAATAGGCTCTTAACTATGTGATAATTGGAAGGTAACCAGGGCATCTATTTGCCAAGGAGACCTATTCATATTTCCCCATTTAAATAATTGACAGTGTGATCATAGTGATCTAGAGTATATTTTGATCCTCTTTGGGTAACTGTTCAGGTATGATACCGATAGTTTCTAGATCCCATAATTTATGCACGGGGATACCCCTTTCTTCCAATAACTCGTTGATTTGAGTGGGTACTAATGAAGTTCCTATTCTGCAACCAAGAGGGTTGTGCATTCCTAGTCATGCATTCCTCTTGTTCAGGCTGGTGAGTTTTTTTGTGGGATAGGTCCCATTATAACATCACCACCGGCACTGGTGAACTGGAAATGTTATGTCTTTTGATGACCTTACTTAGGAATCGCCCAAAATAATCAGCGCCTATTATTAATTGGTATGGGCCATCAACATCCTCAAAGGTATTTCTAACTAGTCTAACCCCTTTTCTCTTTAAACATTTCAGCTGTAGAATTTAGCCCTTTTAAGTTAAATTTATACCGATGTTATTAACTACAGAAAGCTACCCTACATTTATAATTTCCAAATTGGACTAGTGGTCAAACAATTTTCAAAACTTTGAGCTTCTTTGTTGGCCAGAAAGCCCGAAATGGCTAAGTTCACCTTGCTATTTATAGGTAGTTGTAATAGATCAACTACCCTCTCCACTAATAAATGATCTTTGTGCACCACTGTCAACATGTTTTCACAATGGCTGAATTACATTGTGCTCACCTTCAATTCTGCCGTAGGACAGCGGATGAACTACGCATACTAGTCCACTGCCATTTTAACGACCGTAGGGTCTGTTCTCACATCACCATTAGGACATAAGGCTATGTGATGAATGGATTTTCTACACTTCTACAATACCAGACTAATAGGACAGGCTTGTATTGCATGTTTACCACTAAGGCAGGTTAGGCAGTTTCGCAGGTCCTTAACCTTTTGAGCCTAGTGGAATAATCTGGGTATATATTACAAGTGGAGGGTGGAGTTCTTCCTCGAAGAAAGCACATTTTTTTCTGACTTCACTGGTAATACTCTATATTTAGGAATGGCACCTGTTTCTTGGGTAGGTCTAGTGGTGGTTTTACCGGCTGGTCTAGTTTGAAAACTTATCTACCGTTTTTTCCATCGTAACTTTAGTAGGAGCGGGATAACTACCCACCAATGAGGGCTCTCTAAACTCTAAAGGTGGCTGATATCGCTATTACCTTTAGGTCTAGTTCGCTCGCTTTTTAAACATGGACTAGGAGGAAGTCAACGTGGAGCTTCCATGTTAGACTCAGTAGTTACCAATGCCAAGAACGCGTGCTTTAGACGCCAGCAGCGAGAGCTAACATGGTCCTATGTTGATCCACGACTGCGCTTGGGTTTGCAGCCCTGAACCAGGAGAGATAAATATTTGGGGACGGAGAGCGGAAGAGTCATTTGTCTCCGCGCCACTGCTACCGAGACAACAAAACACACCATACCATATCTGAACCTATCATTCTTCAATTTTATTCACTTTTTTACCCACAATTTTCCTTGAATCTTCATAGCTCTTCCCATTATCGGGAGTCAAGATTGTCATGGTCATGTTATAGTTATTATTTAGTTGCACAACTAATGATGCCTTAATCACTAGTTGAGTTTGATAGTTGATAGTTGATAGTTGACTAGTTTTTTAGTTGATAGTTGGAGTATGTGAGAGAGAGAGAGAGATCATGCATGAGTGAGAGGACAGTAAGATGTGAGATGAGGTGGATAGATGTGTGGAAATGGGAGACTTCTGCCGTGGCCTCCCCGTAGGAGGGAGTTGTAAGGAGCCGCTGTTAGCGTAGACTAGACTATTATGACCAAAAAGAGAATAAATGTCTCCTCTGTTTCCATTAATTAAATGCAAGTGCTGCTGTATAGTCGTATAAGTGAGTGACTATTATATTGCTGATAGTCTGGACTCGGCGGCCGAGGAGAGGATAAACAAACCAGATTTCGTAGGGCGCCAAACGCGGTCCTTTAAAAAATATTTTCAGATGCTTCTAATCTGCAGTAGACGCATGTATACCTCATATTTGCCAAACAGAATATTGACAATACCGCTAATTTGTCTTAGCATGGACATTTGCATAGTATCGTAAATATCATTAGACTCAAGTGTTGGACAGGGTCCTGGGTGTCTAACATTTCCAATACTATTCTCGTTAGTTTTAGACCAACTTAAGACTAATCCCCCCCGGAAAATGTTTAGAAAACGGAAATGCCTGTCTAAAGCCACGATTAGTCTTAGGTTAGCCGAAGTCCACGTTTAAAGAATCGGCCGGTTATCTCAATCTCCCTGTGGGGGTGTTTCTACTCAATACCTTGCAAATGTTTGCACTCTTGTAATAATCCCTCCTCTATTTGCTTGACCGTGAAGTAATTACTATTGTACCTCTTATTTAAGCGGTCTCGCATCCTGGTTGGTAGTTTTCTCCATATCATGATACTGACCATCCAGTCTGACTCTGTCAAGGGTTTATGAGCTTCAATGGCTCTTAGTGTGCAATTTAAAGTTATTCTGAACTCTTCCAATTCTCTGTGATTGTGAGAAGGGCTCAGTAGATCCATGAACTTGCAGAAAAGATTCTTTGTTATCTGATCTTTATCTTCATAATTATCTCTAAGAATCTTGAGTGCCACATTATAATTGGCATTTTCTACTGTTAATTCCTTTACCAGCAGATATGCAGGACCTCTCAACTGACCTAAAAAATAGGTTAATTTATGCACCTCTCTTAAATCAGTCCTATCATCAATCAATTTGAATTTATCCCAGAAAGAATACCAATTTTCCCCTTCAAAATGGGGCAATGACAAATCTGGTAATTTAAGTTGGGGTAAAGAGGCTTTGGCTGTGGGTTTCTGATCACGCACTAAGTTCTCATATTTGAATACCGTTTCCATGTATTTTGTACATTCTTGATCATACTTGGTCTCATAATTAATTACTTCTGTATCCCCAGCTTCGAATAATTCAAAGTAAGCCTCTTCATAATTATCCCATTTATTTTTTAGCATTAGCAGACCTGTCTTTAAACTATTATAATCAATAGGGATAGTCTCAGCTGCTTCCTCACACTTTTTATATATTCGTGTAAGCCATCCTAATTTAGCCGCTAATGCTTTAGTGAAGTTTAGTCCCTTCCGCCATGATTTTAATTGACTAGATGAAATGAAAAAAAAGAAAAGAAAAAGAAAAAGGTTGGATACAAGTTTATGAGTTAGCGTTCCCTAATTTAATTATTTTAATTTTAAGGGTGGATGTGCAGTTGACGCGGCCTAGCAAGGCGCGAAGCCAGGCCTATAACCATCCACCACTTTATTTAATATGACTAACTTCGCAACCATTGTTGGCGGATGGTAGGTTACCAATGCGGCCTGTGTGCCGTGGCTGTCTGTGACTCGGCGGGCGAGTACGGCGGGCGAGTACGGCGGCCAAGTACGGCGGCCAATTCAAGGTTGTTTACCATAGGGGCCGCGGGAGACTGGTGGCTATATATCGTTACCCCCCAGAAAGAGAACTGTGAGGTCATGAGGCCACTAAAGTACTTCATTTAGACGTGCGTCTGTGTCATAATCAGCAACCGCCGAGTGCCCAAAGAGCCTGATTCACACTTTCCCCCAGTCGCTGAGGGCTAGCTGTGCCCACATGCACCTATATATTCCCAAGATAATCCTCACTCGGGCACCAAAGTTGAATTATGTAATAATTGCGTGATCACTTGCTATTAACCCAACTACCTAGACTGCAGTACCCTATTTAGACCTAACTAAGGTATACCACAGTGGTAGTGGGTTGATGATTTTTTTCCCATTTTTCTTACTTTAACCGTTGAGGGTTACGTGGGTGATACCCTTAAGTGTACAAGCAAGAGAGTGGCTCACCTTCATCGTGTAGGTTTAATGCGTGAATGAATCGCCTTCACTAAAAAACTGATCAGCTGGGCTTGAGCCTCCTACGTGGCGGTTCATACGTGGAGGTTCCAATATTTTCCTCGAGATTCTTATATTATGTTAATCCTTTGATTAATTGTGGTATTATAGGTGAATACCACCAGAATTATACTACTATATTTAATGCATCTTAATGTATACCCAATTCTATAATAATATATACATAGGTGGAATTTTTATTCGTCTCCCTTTTTGACAGGGGAGGCGTCAAATTCCACCATACCATTCTCCTAATAAGAGAGCGGTTTTAGTGGATAATTTCCACAAGATCATTAGATGAGGTTAATGGTGAAAACCCTGTTTGGGGTGGGCTGGGTGGACTAGATATGGTTTCTAGTTTATGGATTCTATCCTAGCTGGGATATTATTTGATGAGGTTAGTACCTTGCTTTACTCGTAAATCACTTGGGATATTGTCTCTTCACCAGAAAACCCTGCCTACCAGCAGCCCCAAGCTTGCTGGGGGAGAGGGATATCTAAAAAAAAAAAAAGAGAGAAAAAAAAGGTAAATTTCCAGATGAACACTACTTCCTTTGGTGGACGAAACTTTTTTTTCTGGTGAGTTTTGATATGTTTTGAATTAATCTGCTAACCAGTTATGTCGCAAATAACTTTTTTGTGATTTGGAACAAAAATTACAAAAAACTAATTGAACCTAATCAAATATTATAAAAAAAATTATTTGCGACAGAAACGGGTTTGCAGATTAATTCTAAACATATCAATACTAAACCCGAAAAAAAGTTTCGTTTTTTCACGATAATATCACATACTGGCTATGATGTGTGTGTGGAGGATGAAAAGGGAGAAGGAAAAGGAGGGAGAAGAAATATTAGAAGAAAAAAAAAGGGAGAGAGAGAAGGAAAAGAGAGAGAGAGAGGAAAAGGAGAGGAAGAGAGAGAGAGAGAGAGAGAGAGAGGAGAGGAGAGAGAGAGACTCCCCCGGCGTGGTAACACTGTACTGTGACTGCAGCAGAAATTCATATCTGGCAACGCAGATCGCGGAAAAACGGCGGGAAAATGAGGGACCCATCATCTCCACGAGTGCCCGACCTTAGGTCTGCAAATTTCTTCCTTCACGCCAGTTCACCTGACGTCTCCGTGGAGTGAGGTTTGTGTTTTGGTTGAGCTCTCGGGATTAGAATGGCTACGTCTGTGATGGAGAGTGTTGTGGAGGTGGAGAGAGAAGTGGTGTTGTGTGCTTCTGCTGGGGTTGAGAGTGGTAGTGTGGTAGGAGTGAAGGAGGCTGAGGTTAAAACTAGTGTGGTAGAGGAGGGAGAAGGGTCGAGGAGAGTGTAGTGAAGGTGTGGAGATTGCGCTTAAGACTATTCTGGAGGCGATCGAAGATCTGAAAATGAGCTTTGCAAGTGAAGTGAACGAATTGATAAGCGTTTGTGAAGAAGCAGGAAATAGAGATACGTTCCCTTAAGTGTGGAGGTGAAGGTCCAAGTGGAGTGAGTGGAGGGGCACATGCGAGGGATGTACCTGTAGGGGTACCAGAGCGAGATGTGACTCGAGCGACTACTAAGGTCACCATAGTCACCAGGGATTGCTGTTTGGAAGGTAGTTGATCATGGAGCCCGCCCGAAGGAGAAAAAGGTAAACAATGACCATGTTTGTGTGCACGAACCCATTTCAGGTACTTTCGGGCTGCAAGAGGGAGATACGGGTAAGGAAGGTGACGATACATCATCACCCGAAGGTAAAATCTTGGTTGTTGGTTTACATCAGGTTGGCATCTTGACAGCAGGTTCTGTGACAGGGAAGGGCTGCCATGAAGTCGGTGAGTTATCCAGGGAAGGGGATAGGTTATTTTAGTGACAAGATAGTTGAGTGCATGGCGGACCAAGGGAAAAAGCCCATCGTCTGCCTGAGCGCTGGGGAAATGATGTCGAGTGTGTAAGAAGTGAGGAATGGCCCCGTTTACTCTACTTGAGGTAAGGATTGATTTGACATTTTCAAGCCTCATATAGTTGGGCAGTGATGTGTTTTTTTCTTTTGTGAACAAGTATTTTGATGATTCAGCCAATTTAAGTACAGGAAATTTTTTACGCTCTAAAACGACTGGCGCCATGTTGTGACGTCCTAGCGAAGACAACAGAGCAAAACAGCTGTGAAGGGGCCGCTACTATATGTATACCTACAATACACACCAACTTGCATTCCCCCTCACTACCGCAAGATGACCAGAAATCCTCCTTCAAGTGATGTAGTAGGTATTCACTGTGTTTGTGAATATGTAAGTTGTAGTTTATAAGGAAAAAGGGGATAGACAGAGATAAGTGGCCCGTGAACCTGACAAGTGATGACTCTGGGATCGGCATTCCTTATAGGGAGTTTAAAATGAACCTGCAATGACATGTAAAGCTAGACAGATAGACGAACTCATAGAGGAACAGGTAAAAAATGTATGGCTTTCTTTCCCCACATAAGCAAAACATACACCCTTCGTCACTCTACTCACCACTACAACCTTTACTAACCATACATTTCTACCTGTTCCTCTATGAGTTCGTCTATCTGTCCTAGCTGTACATGTCATTGCAGGTTCTTTTAAACCCCTCCCTATAATGAATGCCGACCCAGAAGTCATCACTTGTCTGGTTGTCACGGGCCACTTATCTCTGTCTATCCACTTTTTCCTTAAAACTACAACTTACCTATTCACAAACACAGTGAATACCTACTACATCACTTGAAGGAGGATTACTGGTCATCTTGCGTAGTAGGGGTATGCAAGTTAGTAAGGTTAGTTAGGTTAGAAAAATAAAACTATAATTTTACAAGGTAAGGTTAGTAATTATTTTTTTATGGGGTCTCGCTAGGGAGGTTATTAGTGAGATAAGGTTAGGTTAGGTATAGTGAGGTTGATTAGTAATATTAAACATATTATATTTTTGAGGGGTCCAGGGGGGTCGTTAAGGAGGGAGGGGGGTGAAGGGGGCATCTCCCCCCCACTTTATAATTACAGTTTAGAGGTATCTGAAGGATCTGTGAAGGTCTGGAGGAAAAAACACTCTAATAAGGGCGGGAAAGGACTCTAGAATTTTACCTAACCACTGCGTGTGGTATACTTAACATGAAAAACCCAGCCTGTCTCATCCCTACCTCAAAAGCCTTGCATACTGCATACTACTCCCGCAACTTATCACAGCTCAGCTAAAGCCCCACAGCTACATATCATTTGCAAGTTACTTATCCATGCACAAGTACATACATACATCAAAATGGTCTTCACAGAAATAGTATGAATTTTCCTTCATCGAGAATCACGCCTTGCAGACATCCCACCACTGTTTCCTCTTTTTCTTGTCTTTAGGCATAGTTATGAACACATTCTCGGAGTTTTAATTGGGTGTTTTGCACATTAGCACAAAACAAGCATAATATGTTCTTTTTGTCTGGTACATGTTGAATGCATAGATAGGTACTTCGCGGTCTGCTGAGCCAAAACAAGCCGATCAGCTGATCAGGCGAGATCTGATTTTGCGCTTACTACGTCAAAAACCAATCACAGCGCGTTCCGCCGTGTTGTGATATTTTGGCCCCAAAAAAGCCATATATTTCATTTATGGTGCATTCTCAGCAAAAAGAATATGAGTAAAAGGGATATGTAGCCTATATTGCACCCAAAGCTTCATAATACTCCGTGTTTTAGGTGTGAGTAAACGGGTCCATTGCTACGGCGGTTCAAGGAAGCTGTAGGTAAAGTTAGGGACAGGGGTGGGTTCCCTGTGGTGTGTGGTGTCCTTCCAAGACGCTTTGTTGACGGCTTGTGGTACTCCAGGGCTATTGCATTGAAGTGCCGGCTGGCACTTCATTGCAAAGACAATGGTTGGGCCTTTGTAGACAGCTGGGACCTCTTTTTCGGAAATAACCACCTCTACCGCGGGGGATGGGGGCCACTTTTCGAGGAAAGGAGTTCAGATCTTGTCGAATCCCTTGAAAGGGGGGTAGTTTGCCACTGCAGGCTTTTTAAGACAGAAAACCCGGGGGGGTTAACACTGGGGTCGGGTAAAAAGAAACTTGCGACACTAGGAGAAGTATTAGAAGGCAGGGAACTAAAGTGATTCGTAAGAAGAGAGAGAGGAGGGGTTTAGTTAAAGATAAAGGGAAAATTGACAAAAATAAGAGGAGTTGCTTGAAGGTTTACTATACAAACTGTAGGAGTATTTAAACAAAAGATAGATTTCCTGAGAGGAATAAATAGTGTACAGGATTTTGATATAATAGCATTAACAGAAACATGGTTGGATATGTCAGGAAAGGTATTTGATCCGGAAGTCGAGATAGCTGGGTATAAGTTATTTCACAAGGACAGAGTAGGCAAAACGAGGTGGAGGATTTTGCGCTTTATGCAAGAGATGCATTGCAGTGTTGTGTTAATAATGTTAAAAAAACAGATGACAGCATAGAGTCTTATGGGTAGAGGTTACGGAGGGAACTGAGAAAAGGGTTTTTTGGGTGTAGTGTATAGGCCCCAAACTTATGTAAAGAGGATCAGCCTCCTATATGGCAAGAAATAAACAAGGCCTGCAGATATAATCGACTATGTGTGGTGGGAGATTTTAATCTTAGGAATATAGACTGGGATTTAATCATAGGTGACAGCGACGCAGATGAATTGTTAAATATAATCCAGGATAACTTTCTAAAGTCAAGCAATCAAGGAGCCTACTAGGGGAAAGATAATATTCTAGATTTATTGCTGACAAATAGAGACGATTTAGTTACAAATGTGGAGGTCGGTGGGAATTTAGATAATAGCGACCATTATGAGATCAGATTTAGCTTAAAATGGGAAGTTGGAAATTAAGTGCAATAAGCATCGAATACCTAATTTCAGAAAGGCCAATTATGCAGGATTAAGAAGACAACCTGGAGGTTATTAATAAAAGGTGTGAGATGGAGGGGAGAAATTTTCCCAGTATAAGGACAGGGTGATGACAAACTCGAAAGGCCAATTATGAAGGATTAGGAGGCACCTGGGGGTAATTGGCGGGGTTAGATATGGAAATGAGGTCATGGCTGAGGAGGTAAATTTGAGCGGGTTTGACAGGGAAGTGAGGTCAGGACTGAGGAGGTAATTAGAGAGGTTAGAAATGGAAGTGAGGATGGGGCCGAGGAGGATTATACCTCATTTTTAAGGAAAATAATTGACGGACAGAAAAGAAATATTCCTTATAGGGAAAAAAAAGGTCCAGAAAGAGTGATCCAAAATGGATGGGCCACCAATTTAAAACACAACATTGGAGTAAAAAACACATTTAATTAAGGTTAAGGCAGGGTTGGTAAACAAAGACAGTTTTAAAAGTGATGGCGAGGACAGTGAAGAAATTAACTCGAGTTGCTAAGAACAATTATGAGATTAAAGTAGCAGGACAGGCGAAAAAGAACCCAAAGGGGTTCTATCAGGTATATAAAACAAAGACAAGGGAATTAGTTGGGCCGTTAAGGTCAGGACAGGGGGAGGTCTTAAATACGGATGAGGATATGTGTAAGAGTCTAAATGATTATTTCTTAAGTGTTTTTACGGAGGAGGATACACAGACGATACCTGATAGTGAACAGATGTTCAAAGGAAGCGATGAGGAGAAACTTAAAGATATTGTGATAGCTAGGGAAATGGTGGAAGAGGGTATAGATAAAATGAACATTTTTAAATCGCCAGGACCAGATGAAGTGTATCCCAGGGTATTAAAGGAATGCAAGGAGGTTGTTAGTGAGTCGTTAGTGCACATTTTTAGGAAATCGGATGAGATAGGCGATGTGCCATTATTGTGGAGGAAAGGAAATGTTGTTCCCATATTCGGGGAGGCGGTGGCCGAGCGGTTAGCGTCTTGGAGTGCTGAGCTCAATGTCCCGAGTTCGAATCCTGCCGGGGGCAACTCTTTCAAGAGCCTGGTAGGGGAGCAGAAGGTCCTGAGTTCACGTCCCACCAAGGAGCAACTGTCAAATCCATCGTCGAGTGACTGAAGAAACCCGCATGCTGTTATAACCTGTTCTCCCTTTTGCATGTGCAACGAAGAACTCCAGGGACAGCGTGAGCCCAAATTGAAGAACGTCAGAGAAAACGGGATCTTCACCTTAGACCACAGGTGTCACTATAAGAATCCAGCCTGCGCCACCAACGGGCGAGTTCAACCAACATCATCAAGAACTCTATAAGCCTACAGGCGCTATAGGCTCCAACATAAAAAAAAAAAAAATTAAATTGAGAAGGGAGACAGAGGACTAAAGTCAAATTATAGACCCGTAAGTCTAACATCAGTGGTGGGTAAATTATTGGAATCTATTATTGCAAAAAACATTAGAGAGCACTTAGATAAACATAGTTTGATCAGATTCACAACATGGATTCACCAAGGGTAGGTCATGTCTCACCAATTTATTGAGTTTTTATAGGAAAGTTTATGAGACGGCAGATAATGTTAAGGATTATGATATATTATATCTGGACTTTAGTAAGGCATTTGACAAAGTACCACACGAGCGACTCTTAAATAAGGCTAGGGCTCATGGAATAGATGGGAAGGTTCTTCATTGGATCAGAGCTTGGCTAAGTAATAGGCAACAAAGGGTTACTATTAATGGTTCTAAATCTGAATGGGGACTGGTGACAAGTGGAGTTCCACAAGGGTCTGTTTTGGGTCCATTACTATTTTTGATTTACATCAACGACTTGGATAGTGGGATTAGCAGTGATATCAGCATGCTTGCTGATGATACTAAGTTAGGTAGGATTATTGGATCACAGTCTGATGTAAACATCAGTGTTGTAGTCTAGACCCGACCCTCCGAGACCAAGACCAAGACCAAGACCAGACCCTTCGAGACCAAGACCAAGACCAAGACCAGACCTTCCGAGATCAAGACCAGCCCTCCGAGACCAAGACCAAGACCCTCCGAGACCAAGACCAAGACCAAGACCAGAGCCTCCGAAACAGACCAAGACCAAGAACAGGCATATAATTTTTTTTTTTATAAATATGACTATTATCTGAATGTTTTTGGTCTGTACTGCGTAAATACTAAATTGTATTGTCCTGTCCTGTTTGTAAGGAATGGGTTTAATTTTTTTTCTCATACATGTACCTTTGAAATAAAAGGACCTAATTAAATTATCCACATAGTTTAGGGATCAAATGCAAAAATAATAAAAATGTGAACCCAAACGGCGATCGGTCTGTTGACGTGTGCTTGATAAAGCCCGACGTCGTGCCAGCCTTGTCCGTTATGCCCTTGCTTGCAGAGATGCAAACTCGTGTGCCTTGGTTTCCGTGTTCTTATCAAAAAACTCCTTGTGGTCCTTGAACGCAAATTTTATAACGCTGAAGATCCCCATGATTATTCATTCCGGTGTGCGAAAAGGAAACTAAGCGAAAACTAGTCCAGTACACCTCACTGTCCGACGTCCTAGCACTGCCAGACAGAGTTGCCAGGTCCCGGGAAATGTTTTATTCTTGCCAAAAATTACTCAACAAAATTGGAATTTGCCAGAAATTTTCGCATTTAAACCTCATTTTCTTATGATGAAAAATTGAAATGCCAAAAAGTAAAATGTGAAAGCAAAAAGTATATTTTGTGGTTTGTGCACCTGGCAACCCTGCTGCCAGATGTGCTCGATGTAACGACTAACGAGCTCTGGTAGAAGGGGGATAAGGGTAATGTATAAGGGAGGAAATATATTTACAAAATTTAATATATGTGAACAACTGAACATCTAGGTCAAATATTTCTGCTTTCATTGCTTCGTTGGCATAAAGAAACAAACATAGAAAAATAGCAATTTTTGTGGTTACGTTTTCCAAGCGAGCTAGCTAAACCTGTGGTGTACGTGTACGAAGGGTGCGGGGATTGCATAGGCCTGCACATATATGGAGTACACGGAGGTGAACAGAGCTGCAAACATGCGTGCGTGCAAACGGAGATTATCACTGCGAGAATGGCCATGTCATGCACAGTGGCGGATTTAGGGGGAGACAGAGTAGGCCATGGCCTAGGCCCCGCGCCCACAAGGGCCCCGCACCCCAGAGGAAAAAATATGTTTTCAATGAAAATATGAATGCTGGACCTTTCTTATTTGCTCGAACACTGTTACATTGCATGTACCATAATATGCCACAAATTAGTACCAACATAATGTAAAATATGGGTGGAAAAAGTTTCAATTAAACTAATATGAAATCTGAACCACATTTGGTAAAATTCTAGAGTCCTTTCCCGCCCTTATTAGCGGTTTTATTTTCTCCAGACCTTCACAAGTCCCTTCAGATACCTCTAAAACGTAATAATAAAGTGGAGGAGCGATTAAAAAATAAAAAATTAATTACTAACCTAACCTCAATATAACCTAACCCAGTGGTTCTCAACCTGGGGGCCATGGCCCCCAAGGTGGCCATGGCCATGGCAAGAATTTAAGGGGGCCATGGTGGGCTGTTGCAAATTATACATTTCTAAATAATGTTAGGAATCTGAATTAAAAAAAAAACTTGCATCACTGTCCTGGCAAAGAACATTTTCTTGTTTTAATAATTAATTGATTAATCATTAAGTTGACAATAAAATGTTGTTACATAATATTGTTACGAATGTGTGTGTACGTGTGTATGTATGTATGTGTGCGAAATTGTAATTGTTTGTGCAGTGTAGGTGTGATAGAAAACGCGGAGGAGAACGAACGCGTATGAGACGGGTGAGAGACACGGGCGGTGAGTGAGGGCGAGTCACCGGGAGACAGAGGGAGAGAGGCGATCGAATGATCTCAGTGTGGCCTGGGATATCATCACGTAAACATGTGGGTATAATTGATTCTGAACAATACTGTGTTACTTTTTGTTCGACAATTATAAATGCGGTCGCTGTTTTTCGTGTGTGAAATATTTCTTATTTTTGGTATCATTGTTTTTCATGCTCATTCCTACTTAGGTATTCCTGCTTTTTTTTTTTTAGTGCAATATTATGTGACTCGCTATTCTTCTTATTATTCAATTAGGGCAGTGCTTGTCAAAGGAGGCGTGTTCTTGCTGTAGAAAGTACATTTCAGCTGCTTTAGCTTTGAGTTTTTGAATGTTTATCATCGTTTA
>JACEEZ010003051.1:34152-61652 GCA_016584305.1 Chionoecetes opilio
TTTGGGGTTTTGGGCCTGTTAAGCATACTTAATCGGTAAGCTTTTTTTGGTTTAAATTACTTAAGCATTCTAATTTTTAAGTGTAAGATCAGCAAATTTTCGTCTGCTAAGTACGCTTAACAATACTTATTTTTTTGTTTATGTCGGCCGCGATCTTTAAAGGAGAGAGAGCAAAAACATCAAACACGGTAAGAAAGGAAAAAAAGTAGGAAATGATACGTGTGTGTGTGTGTGTGTGTGTGTGTGTGTGTGTGTGTTATTCACCCATGGTCTTGTCCACGCGAGCTGGCTAGCGATCGCCAGTTTCACCATCTAAGTGCGAGCTTGGAGCTCATTATTACCGATCTTTGGGCAATGCTGGGACCTCACACACCACACACACCCATCCCCTTGCTCAAGGGGGACAGTACCGCCCAATTTCACAGTGGAAAAATCCCCGGAAATGAGCGAGGTCGGGGATCGAACGCCGGACCACAGAATGATGCCGGGCACCCTAACCAACTGAGCCACACGGACGGACGTGTGTGTGTGTATGTTTTTTTTTTTTTTTTTTTTTTTTTACATTTGTGCCTATAGCGCCTGTAGGCTGTGGTGACCCAGGGCTCGGATGGTAGGCTCTGGAGGTTCACTTGAGGGTTCTGATGGTTGGTCCTCGCCCGTTGGTGGCGCAGGCAGGATTCTTATAGTGACGCCTGTGAGGCTCATGCCGCCCCCCTGTGTCCTCCGATGCACTCGCAGTCGAAGGTAGAGTTGATAGGCAGGGCATGTGGGTGTTCTTAGGCCACTCGACGGCGCAGAAAGGTTTTGGGTTTCTTCGGGGATCGAACTCGGGTCACCGAGAACGCCAGTCGGAGACTCTAACCGCTCCGCTACCGCCTCCCCAAATGTGTGTGTGTGTGTGTGTTGTGTGGTGTGTGTGTGTGTAAGAACTGGCAAACATATTATATCTTTTTTATAATTTCTGACATGAATTTCAAAATAATTTTCTTTTTTTGACATCCATTAGAATAAGAGTCCTTAATAGTACCAATTAAGTAGTCTATCTGATCCTTTCTCTACCTATTTACAGGGGCTTCTGAGGAGCAGGGGAGGTCGCCGCCCAACTATTTATCGAGAAAACACACGGCCAGGAAACACACGTTATAGAGGAGGAGGATGGAGATATAGGGGCTAGAGTGCTTGCTTCTTTGAGCCCTATGCACAAAAAATTAAGTAGTCGTAAGAAAACAGCGATAACTGTGAATGAAGTTACGATGCATAACCAGACGTAACTTTCTGCATTGCATTATATTTTCTGCCATTTGTTATTAGTTTATTGTCCATTTTGTGTGTAGTGATGTTTGTTTTCTTCTTTTCAGTAATTGAGGACGTGTTGTTATCAAATATAGACGTAAATTTATTAATGTGTGTGTTTTCATGTGTGTTTTATTTAATTATGTGTGTATGTATGTATATGTGTATTAGTGTTAATTGCTTTGCTGTTTATCGTCATCTTTCAAGCTGTCTTTGTATATCTTTCTGTAGCACAATTTTGTATTTGGTCAAGAGCGGACAGTCAAGGGTGGTCACAGTGGCGGTTCTAGCACTAAAAAACTGGGGGGGGGGGCAACTTGGGGCCAAGGTAAATGTGGGGAGGCAAAACCAAAGTTTGGAGGGCATGTAACTGGGGGGCGGGGGGCTGTAGGCACCACATAATCTTTTGAAAGTAGCCATTTCCAGGGTCAATCTGAGGCCTATGGAGGGATATGCTAGACTATCAAAGTGATATTCAGTTAGAAAAAAAGTATTTTCAAAAGAACATTGGGGAAGAATTAAACGAAAGTTCATCTGAGATTTCAGTCTCAGGTCCATTTTCTCTGCTGGTGAGTATAATAAATCCAAGCTGGAAATGTGAAAATTCGTGCTCTCAGGTACGTTTTATTGCAAAGAAAAAACCCATAATAATACCAAATATACTGAACAATTAAAATGCAAAAAATATGGCAGTTGTTTATAATGACATCAACATAAATGTGTTATGTACGTACCTTAGTCTACCTATAACCTCATACATATTTAAAAGAGTAAAGAGATGAATACAGCAGGACTCATAGTTTGGGGTTGGGGAAAAATGACCGTGAGTGGACTTCCTAAAGGGGGTTTCCGCTCCCCCTACTAAATATTACCAAAGCCCCTTTATCCCCTTGGTGGATATCCCTAAACGGGCTTCATGTGCTGTGCTGTGCCCCCAAAGGCCGCGTTCAGACGTGGAGGTCCCTTGTTTGTATTCATCTTTTACTCATATTTTGGGAAAATAGGGTTTTGGGGTTATAGGTAGACTAAGGTACGACAAAACAATTTATGTTGAGTCATTATAAACAACTGCCTTTTTTTTGTTTTTAATTTTTCAGTATTTTTGGGGGATTTTTATGGGTTTTTTTTTTTGCAAAAAAAACGTACCTAGGGGCACGAATTTTAAACTTTTTCCACTTGGATTTTATTATCCCTCCCCAGCGAAAAAAAGGCCCGAAAAATAAAATCTCAGAGAACTTTCTTTTAATTTCTTACCCAATTTTCTTTTGAAAATATTTTTTTCAAATGAATTCACTTATAGCTACCCATACCCCCTCCATAGGCCTCGATTGCCCCGGAAATGGCTACTTTAAAAAAGTTATGGGTCCCTACAGCCCCCCCGCCCCCAGTTACATCCCCTCCAAACTTGGTTTTTTCCCCTCCCCACATTTACCGGGCCCCAATTTCCCCCCCCCCCCCGGGGGGGTTTAGTGCAAAGAACCGCCACTGTAAACCCCCCCTTGGGACTGCCGTTTCTTGACCAAATACAAAATTGTGCTACAGAAAGATATAAAAAGACAGCTTGAAAGATGACGATAAAAAGCAAGCAATTAACACAATCACATAAAAACTTTAAATACACACAAAATTAAAAAAAACCCCACACATAAAAAACAACAATAAAAAATTTTACGTTATTTTTGATAAAAAACAGGGCCTCAATTACAAAAAGAAGAAAAAAAACATCACTACACCCCAAAAGGACAAAAACTAATAACAAAGGGCAGAAAAATAACCCAACCCAAAAAATTTACGCCCTGGTTATGCATGTAACTTCTTTTCACAGTTACGTTTGTTTTCTTAGGGGAATATTTAAATTTTTTTTGTGAAAGGGGGCCAAAGAAGCAAGCACTCTACCCCCTTATATTTCATCCTCCTCCTTTAAAACCCGGTCTTTTTCTGGCCGTGTGTTTTTCGATAAATATTTGGGGGGCCGACCCCCGTCTCGGGAACCCCCTGTAAATGGGTAGAAAAAGGATCAGATAGACTATTTAATTTGGTACTTTTAAGGCCTCTTATTCTAATGGATGTAAAAAAAAGGAAAATTATTTTAAAAATTATGTCAGAAATTATAAAAAAGATATAATATGTTTGCCAGTTTTTACACACACACACCCCACAAAACACACAAACCCCACATTTGGGGAAGCGGTGCGGAGCGGTTGGGAGTCCCCGGACTGGCGTTCTCGGTGCCCCGGGTTTTCGACCCCGAAGAAAAAAAAAAACCTTTTTGGCCGGATTGGCCTAAAAAACCCCCAAAACATCCCCTGCCTATAAACTCTCCCTTTCGACTGCGAGGCATGGGGAGGGAAACGGGGGGGCGGCAGGGAAGCCCACGGGTTTGTCACTTAAGAACCCTGCCCGCCACCAACGGGCGACCCCCAAAACCTTTCAGAACCCTCAAGTGAACCCCAGAGCCTACCATCCGAGCCCGGGTCACCACGCCTACGGGCGTATAGGCACAAATGTAAAAAAAAAAAAAAAAAAAAAAAAAAACATACCCCAACACACAGTCCGCCCGGTGGTCATTTGGGTTTAAAGGGTCCCCCGGGCACCTTCTGGGTTTTCCGGCGTTCGATCCCGACCTCGCCATTTCCGGGGATTTTCCACTGTAAAATTTGGGCGGTACTGTCCCCCTTGGAAAGGGGAGGGTGTGTGGGGTTTGTGTGAGGTCCCGGGCATTGCCCAAAGCCCGGTAAAAATTTGAGCTCCAAGCTCGCACTTAGAGGGTGAAACGGCGACGCTGGGCCATTCGCGTGGAAAAGGGGACCAGGGTGAATAACACACACACACACACCCCCCCAACACACCCAAAACACGTTTTAATTTCCTATTTTTTTTCCTTTCTTACCTTGTTTGAGTTTTGCTCTCTCCCCTTTTAAAAGATCGCGCCCGAAAAAAACAAAAAAATAAGTATTTTTAAGGGTTTACTTAGCAGACGAAAATTTGTGATTTAAATTTTTAAATTTATTTAAGAAATGTTTAAGAAATTTTAACCAAAAAGCTACCCGTTTTAAGTATGCTAACGGGAAACCCAATTTAAGTGCCCTTTTCAGGGCATGCTCAAGTCTTTTCCCCGCTCAAGTTTTCACTGGGCCCAAGATGGACGAACAAAAAAAAGGGAAAATAATCCCCCCGGGGGTCAAAAATGTAAAACCCTAGAAAGCGTTATGGTATGTATGGTGCTGACCTTTTTAAAAAGGACAGGCGGGATCGGGGAAGAAAATATGCTTTTTCGGGAAAAAATATGCAGTGCGGGGAAAATTTTGCAGTTTGGGGGGAAAATATGAGTTGCGGGAAAATATCAAACCCGGGAAAAATATGCATTTCCCGGGGAAAAAAATTTTCATTTTCGGGAAAATAGCAGTTTGGGGAAAATATGCACTGCCGGGAAAATATGCATTTCCCGGGAAAATAGTAGTTTGGGGGAAAATATGCCATTTTGGGAAAAAGTGTATTTTAGGGATTTGAAAGGGTTTTTAAGAGAAGTTTGAGTTTTTTAGCTTAATATGTGAGTTTTTCCCTAAGGAGATATTTTTTTTTAGTACAAGTTTAAAAAAGAGGTGTTTTCCCCAATTCGAAGAATGATGAAAAATTTTCTACTAAAAATTTTTTAAGGGGTTTTGATAAAAAAAAACACTGAAATTTGGAAAAAAAACACCCCAAATATAACCTAATAAACCACAAACAAACCGATATAACTTCTAATAACCCAGGGGTTTCTAAATTTTTTTCCTCCTTTCCCCCCCTTCATGAATTTTTCAACTTTCGGTGGCTCCCTTCTTTTTTCTCCCAAATCCCACCCCGCCAAAAAAGATAAAAAAAAAAAAAAAAAAAATGGATGAAGAAAACACCCGCTTATTAAAAATTTTTACAGTAAAAATTTATTTTTATTTTTGATAGATTTCTGTGATATGTTTAAATTACATAATTCCCTAAAAAAGACTAGCGGACACTAGCAAATTTGAATCGGGTTTGGGAAAAAATTTAAATTTAAATTCGGTTTTTTTATAAACATCAGGAAAAGGTGATTTTGGTTTTTTTTCAGTCAGTTGAGGGAATCGAGGATGTGTCATGACAAGGGCCATCTCATGTGGGGGTCCACCCCCCCGGGTTTCCCGGGCCCTCTTTTTCTTGATTTGTAAAAGGTGGAGAAACCAGACTAAATAAATAGGTAGTTAAAAAAGGGCCCCAAGAGTAGTCAAAGGAAATTTCCCCCCCCCCCTACTTTTGGATATGACTGATGATTAAAACCCCAGAAAAACCCCAGAGATTTTTTTATAGAGATTTTTGGCAGCAGAATCATTTTTTGAGATCAAGGAACTGTCCTGAAAAAAAATGGGAATGGTAGAATAAAAGAGTGCCAGAGAATGGATTCATTACCAACTTCCCTTCTTCCTCCCGAATTTTGGGGGAAAATACCTATTTAAATTTTCCCCTTTCCAAAAGGGGGCTCAGATTTCTTGGGGTGATTTTTAGTTTTAAGTAATGGGGCAAGGGAGGGCTTCTTCTTCATTTTCGTCAAGGACCGAAAGGTTTTTAAAAAAGGAAAAATTCCCGGCACCCACTTTCCTTTGCCCAAACTGGAGCTTTGGGAAGAAATCCCCGAAGACAACCCCTCAGGTGAAAAACATTTCTTTTTTCCCTTTCCCTTTTAGCTTCAGATTCAACCCATTTAGCTGCCCCAAAAAATATTTGCTAAAAAATTTCAAGACGGGCCCCCAAAAAATCATTGAAGGACTCAAAAAGATCAACTTTCCCTTTTCATTTCCAGGAACAATTTTAAAATCCCCCCCAAGTTCAAACACTCGATCACCCAAAATTGCCCTTTGGGAAAACCCGGCACTTTTTGGGGAAAAGAGGAGGGGCTTCATGCTCCCAATCCCTGTTTTTCAAAGGTTTTGGAAAAAAAGGGGAAAAGTTCAAAACTCCAGCTTTTTTCAAAGTTTTAGCATTTGCCCCCGCCTCCAGGATCCCTTTAAAGTTTATCAGGGGGGGTTTTCGACGCCAGTGCAAAACGATGGATCTTTTTTTTTTTCAATGAACCCCCTTTGGGATTCGGAGTACTTCCTTTACACGCTTCGGAACCCCGATTTGATCCCCGCCCTCGGGGAGCCCCCTTTTCTACAGACTTTCCCCAACAATTTTTCCCCGGGGGGTCCTGTTTGTTTGAAAAAAGAAGAAGCTTTCCATCACATCTTTTTCTGTTGTGGTGGCTAAAACTGTGGACATTAAAACAGAATTCTTCCTTTATATCACAAAGAAAACATACCCAACAAACACGAGTTTGCTGTTTCACAAGAAAATAAAATCCG
The DNA here is from genome assembly GCA_016584305.1 of Chionoecetes opilio. Lineage (NCBI taxonomy): Eukaryota > Metazoa > Arthropoda > Malacostraca > Decapoda > Majidae > Chionoecetes > Chionoecetes opilio. Next base: position 40,800 of record JACEEZ010003051.1, read on the forward strand.
TTTATTTCTCAAACGGGATAGCAAAAAAATACCAGTTGGAGGGGATTTTGGGTCTCCTGTACACTTTTTCCCTTTTTGTCATCTGACATTTCATTAAATTTTTCCGCTTCACTGGGTCGTTGACAAAAGGAAAAATTTTTTGAATTTTTGTTCACTTTCCCTCTCCCAAAAACACGCTTTTACCATCTTTTTAAATACAGGGGTTTATTAAGGTTTCACCAAATTTTGTGGGGCTTCTTTTTCTTTGCCCATTTCGAGGGCAAAACCCCCATGATTCTTAACTAAATTGAGTCGGGTTTTGGAAAGCACCCGTCGCATCCCGTTTTTGTTTTCCCAAAAAAACTTTCGTGGCGCCTGAAAAAAAATCGGGGTCTTTTCAGCATACGTGGAAAGGATGGTCAGGGAAATGATGCTTTAACTTTTTTAGGCCCCATAGGAAAGGTTTTCCCCCGCCAAAATTTGAAAGCAAAAGTACCCCACTGAGGTTTCCCCCATGCCCTTTAGCGAGGGGGTTTAGTAAAACCCCTTTGTTTTTTGTACTCTTTACTGTACTTCGGGTTTTTAAATAACACTAGAGCCCCGCCCAAAATTTCGGACAATAAAGAAGACAGAACATCAGGGAAAAAACATTAAGTAAAATTTACAAAAGAATGAAATGAAGGAAAAGAAAAATAGGACAAGTTTATAAAAAGACAAAACACACAAATATCCCCATACCCTAACCCCAAAACCATGGACTCACAAATTTAAAAACACACACAGTTTATACAAAACATACACCCCAGGAGAGTAAAAAAGATAAACATTTTACCCTAAGCTAGCAAGCGAAAAAAGTACTTTCTACAGCAAAAACACGCCTCCTTTTACAAAACCCCCTGCCCCCAATTTAAAAAATAAGAAGAATGCGAGCACATCAATATTAGCACTAAAAAAAAAAAGAAGGGGAAAACCCAAGTAGGGGAAAGAGCTGAAAAACAATGAAAACGAAAAAAAAGAAATATTCCACAACGAAAAACAAACGACCGAAATTTTTAATTGTCGAACAAAATTAAATAAAAACAGTATAGGTTTTAGAATCAATTAACCCCCCATGTTTTCGTGATTTAATCCCAGGCCACACTGAGATCATTCGATCGCCCTCTCCCTCTGGCTCCCCGGGGATCGCCCTCCCCTCAACCCCCCGTGGGCTCTCACCCGTCTCATACCGTTTGTTTCCTCCCGTTTTTATCAACCCAAATTTCCCCAAACAATTTCAATTTCGCACACAACCCTTTCTACAACGTACACCCCACATTGTAACAATATTATGTAACAAAATGTTATTGTAAACTTAATTTATTAAACAATTAATTAATTTAAAAAAAAGAAAAAATTTTTTTTGCCAGGACGGATGCAAGTTTTTTTTTTTATTTAGATTCCCAACATTATTTAGAAATGTATAATTTTCAAAAAACCCCCCCTGCCCAAAGCATGCAACAGCAACATCCAAGAACAGCCCCCCCTTTAAAATTTTTGCCCTGGCCCCCCCTTTGGGGGGCCCTGGCCCCCCCGGTTGAGAAAACCCCTGAAAAAACCTAAACCCAAATCGGTAATAATGGAGGAGAGTTTCAGGGTTTGTTTTCAGGGACACCAATATTTTTTCTTTGGGCCCACCCAAAAGGTGCTTGTTCTAATGGTGCTAGTTTATTTTTTTTGCAAAAACCAAAAAAAAGCAAAAAAAAAAAAAAAAAAGAACCTAAACCCAACCCTTTTTTTAATGAAACCTAATCCAACCCTTTCAGATTTTTAAAAAAAACTAACCCGATAATTTTAAAAGGGTTTTTAAAAAAACCAACCCAAACCCCTTTAACCCCAAAAAAATACTCTTTTTTTTTTTTTTTTTTTTTTTTTTTTTTTTTGGGTTTCGCCCCCAAAAAAACTAGCACCCATTAGAAAAAAAGGGACCTATTTTGGAAAAAGAAAAAAGGTTTGGGGTCTGAAAACGACCGTGAAACTGTCCCTTATAGCCCCCAACTCTTAAACAAACCAAACCCAAAAAATTAAAATTTAAACCTTTTTAATTTTCCCACAGCGGTTTAAAAAGGTTTTGAAATATTCCCTTTTGGTGAGAACGAAAAGTTTAGATTAAAAACCCCCAAAATATATTGTTTTTAAAATGCACTTTTAAAAGTCACAAGTCATTATATTTTCCCATTGGTACATTTTCGTTATTGGGGCACCACTGTTTTTAGGTAGAGTCTTTGCTTACCTGAAAATTTTTTTGTGTGTATTTATTTAATCGGGTAAAATTCTAGAGTCTATCCCGCCCTTATAGTGTTTTTTTCTCTCTCCAGACCTTCCACAGCATCCACTTCACATACCTCTAAAAAGTAATTTATGAACAGTGGGGGAGAGACGTACCAGCACTAAACAACTCCCCCTTGGGAACTAAAAAAAAAAGTAATCGGCTATAACCTAACCTACCTCTTGCGAGCACCCCCCCTAAAAAAGAAAATACTAACCTAACCTCAATAAAACTTTAACTAACCTGGTAAAATTTTCAAGTCCTTTCCCGCCTTTAGATCTCTCGCAGGAGATGATTGGCAAGGGTAGGTAGGTTATAGTGAGGTTAGCGTTAGTACTATTTTGGTAATTTATTACTTCCAACCAGGAATTGAGTATGAGGTTAGAAGTGTCTTTTGCCCATGTATTTTTCGTATTAAGAATGATAGTCACATTTAAAAATCGTTCGGATGTATACAATTTACAAACTGTTCCATGTATGTATAAGCAGCAGTTTTACCATTGTAAAGATTTAACGAGAGATTTTTAACAAGAATAAGTAGGTCATTCCGCTAAACTATCAGATTCTATATTTTTCATGTATTTTCAGCTTATATCATCCATAAGAGTTTTTTTAAAACGGATATATATTACGTCATTCCACATAATTACTACCCGATTTTAAAAAATCCTTCTCCACTTCCCCCGCCCGCATTCCGGACGGGTTCCTAGGATGTTAGCGGGTGGATAAAGCCAAACATGAGGCATTTCGGACGAGTTTTAATGTTACCATCATTCTAACACATCAAAATGTATAGAAAACGAGCACGCTCCATCTCGTTACTCTTATTTTAACTAACCTAACCGTTCTGGCTGAAATAACATTCAGCTATGTAAGTACATTTTTTAGCTTTTCAGTGCTCAATATCGAAAATTTACCCACCATTTAGTGTGTCAGAAATGCATTTATCTAAAGCAGACTACATGTCCAATTATTTTGACCATTGTTATTCCTGTTATACATCCGCCTACCCATATGGCCTAGATACAGAACCCACAAGGGACAACTTGTATACCTACAAATCATACCGCTTATTTATTGGTATACTATTGAAATCCATCCACAGTATTTTCGTTATAAAAAATGTTGGTGGTAATTCATATATATCACTTGTTTAGAGAGTTGGCAACTATGGATAGCAACCCAGTGGAGCCAGTAGGGTAGTAAGCATTTGATTGAATGCAGTTGACAGGATATGAAATGACACCACTGAAAGTGGTCTTTAAAAAGTTTTCAGTCCTGCGTACACGGGATCAAGGATATTAGAAAGATATAATAATATCCTTGCACGGGATGGACTGCCCAAGTAGAAACAAATGTGGCGCCACCCTTTGCAGTTTGCAGCACTCCGAAAACAAAAATCCTAATTCGCCCTCTGAATATAACATTTGGTCCATATTCTTTCATCACAAAGTTCATTTATTACTTCCATTTTACGTTGTTAACATATGAACTTCAACCAAATATATACGGTAACACTGACAATTATTATAATTTAAAGGTCCTCTCTTTTGCACTATCCTATTTCAACTGTTGATGATGTCATATCAGGCTCTACTAAAAGCTGATCGTTTACCTCATCGATAAGCACTTCGTTTACTATAGCGAGCACTGAGCATAAGCTGGAAGGTACACTTAACCAGTTTGCTCAGTAAAGTACTCCAGCACAGGAACTAAGTGTAAGTCCTCCTTACACTTCAGTATTTTTTTATTATGTCGGCCCTGAATCTTATCTTCCTCATATCTGCTGATTCGTCCCACATCCTCACCTGTTAGAACACGTATATACATGTAGCTACAAGTAATTGCTCCTGAAACTCATGCCCTTTATATTTCTGCCCGTAATCATGCCAAATCTTTACTACAACTTACCAAAAACTCCTTCATTCATAGAAAAAGTCAAAATCTTTCTGAATCGAATTCCTCTCGTGACCTCTGGCATCTAGCTAATACCATCTCTAACAACTTTTATTTTTCATCTTTCCCTCTATGCTTCACCCAGATAGCTCCACAGCCGTCTTACCCATTTTTAAAGCTGAACTCTTCGCTCAAACCTTTGCTGAAAATTCCACTTTGGTTGATAAAGGCCTTGTTCCTCGTCTAGACTAAACTAGACTATAGTAGTAGTATAGTAGTATAGTAGACTATAGCTAGTGGTGGTAGCAATTTACAGTATTCGTCAACGCCCAAATTTTGTTTTTTTGCGTACTTTATTTTAAGTTTATTCATTAATATATTCATACATTTATTCAAAATTTTTGTAATCAATTTTCAGTGCACACGCTTCAACCATACCCCATGCGTGCGCTGAAGTATTTTCCAGCAACATATTTATAAGTGATAATAAGCCTTAACATTTTGGCATTGCGATCACCCTTTTTTCGGTGATAATCAGGTAAGGCAGGTGTACAGAGGTGATTACAGGTGTTCACATGTATCTTTAGTATGCATGAGTTGTTGCATATATCCCCTGTTTAAACTTTTGCAATCTGTCTCTATTAACGCCCTGTATGATGACCCAATGTATACCAGGATAATGCATAAAATACCAAGAGATTTCTGCAATAATGATACGAGCAACAACTATAAGTTATTTGAGTTGAGGCGTCATTTTTTTTTTATGCAATTAGTCGAATAGCAATTTTGTCGACAGATGCCATTGACGATGGAAAACTTTATCCACTTCTTCATAAGATCTGTTCAGTAGTTTATAAATCCACAACGTGATGTCACTGTAATTGCTGGATTGATTAGGAAACTTGCCAACATAGGGAGGCATTCTAGGTTCTCATATTGCCTGCAGATGGCAGTGTTTAGCTTCTTTCCTCAAAAGTTCACCGCTAGATGGCACTGTAGCCGCTGTATTAGTTTTAAAGTTTACCGATAGAGGGTGAGTTCCTAATCTTGGTTTTACATTACCAATATGTCAACGTTTGTTAAGGTGTAATACTCAAAATATAGTACTGAAATAAGTGATGTATAGAAGGAAAAACAGACATGGTAATGTTGGCAAAGTTACACTTATTATGGATGAATGTCTATTGTTTAAGGTGGAACGGCGGGGGGAAGGGGGGGGTAGGAGGGGAGGAGGAGGGGGGGAACAATATATCTTCACGCAGCAGGCTCAAGTGTTACCATTAGTTACAACACTTCACTGTTTTATTTGTCTGTGATGTTTTTTCATTTCAATGGGACGTAATACGTATTTATTCCCGTATTTTTTTTTTGTTTTACACAAATATCAAATTGGCGTTCAGGGTCAGCTTTGCCTTGGTTAAAACATCAATGGGTTGTCATCGTATGAGAAAGTTTTTAATATTCGATTCGATATCACTCAATTCATACCTCGTTATGTAGCTAATGTTGAAACCTTATAAGTTCTTTTTTTTTATCTATATCATCATTTACAAAATACATTTGTTACAAATAATTCTTCCTCATATATTTTCACTTGTTCTCCTTTTCATCTTTTTTCATTAACGTTCCCAAGTTTTATTTGTTTCATTGTTCATTTCACTTTTACCTTCATTTTCCCCTCTTCCTTACTTCCTTACTTTCTTTGCAAGTTCCTTCTAAACTTGTTTCCATTCATATAACCTTTTGACATACCCCAATCTCACTAACTTTTCTTGCCTGTTAACCTTTTTTTTCATTCATTACTTAAACTTTACATATCCTTTCATGTATTTACTTATAACATTTTTTACCTATCAACTTGACCACCCCTCTCCCACCTACTACAGTAACTCGTGGGCGCCTTTATCTCATCACGCACCAACATCACCGCCGGCGCCCTAGAAGAGGGCGAGGGCGTTGGCTAAGGAGGACGCCCCACACCCTACGAGAGGCTAAGCCCCGCCCACGCCCCCAACGCGCCTGCACCAGCCACACAGCACAACACCTCCTGGAAATGCCAGCTTCTTCAACAACCTAAAGTGCATGGTCTACCAGCAGTTGGTCCAGGAGACCCTGGATGTTGCAGGTGGTTAATTAAAGGCGGTCAGGTGTGTAGTAGCAGTATAGTAGTAGTAGTGTCAGTACTAGTAGTAGTAGTAGTAGTCGTAGTAGTAGTAGTCAGTCCAGAGGAGTAGTGTAGTAGTAGTAGTAGGGGTGAGTAATAGATCGAAAGAAGAAGAATAAGACGGAAAATTTAATATTAAAGAATATGATTGTACCAACACCTTAAAATATATGTTATTAAATAGAAACTAAGACACAAGAGAAAACTATCAAGAAAACAAGTCTGCCCCATGTTTAAACTCATCTGAAAGCTCAGGATGTGTGGAGTATCATCTAAAACCTTCAAGTGAAAAGGATTACTGATTCAAATGCTACATTCATGAAGAGGAAATAAATCGCTGCTACCCGCAAAAACCAAACTTATATGTAGGTGCCTGAGCGCCCGCGAATTTTTTTTTCCCCAGCGAATTGGCCATGCAGGCGGCCCCAACTACGCAGGCTGTAGCTCCAAAACATAACCACAGATTTTCTTGAAAATACCCTCATTGTGATTCCACCACAAAGTTACCTACAAGAGTTAGCACCTGGACCGAACCTACCGTACACATAAGTTTGCACCGTTTGGAAAAAAATTGCGACCCCCGCCAGGACCAAAGCCGTCTCTATGTAAAAGCCTGCGTCTCGGGAGGCGAGATGGACGGTAACATCATCATCAGAGTCGGCTCAGCCGCCTCCACAAGTCAGTAGGCGCGCGTAGTTCCTACCTTTAATATATGTTTATCAGTATAAAGATATACTGTTATCTTCGGAAATGTTTGCTCATAATATTATCAAAATAAAACGACCGCTTATAAACACACTAAGAAAGGCCCTTATGAGGCCATCTCAAGAAATATTGCATGAACTTAAACTCTTCGACATTTAATATTTTGCTCACAAACATTTTACATGGAGAATATTCAATAGAAGTGGAATTTAACTTAGCTTCCATTGCTATATTCGTTTTCATGATGTAAATGAATTGAACCATACATAAAATTAGCGTAACTAAATAAATAACATCATTCCATCTGGAAAAATTTACATATTTCATGATCTTTTTTGTAAGTTACGCTAATTTTTGTATGGTTCTGATCATTTATCAGCAAAAAAATATAGCAATGAAAGTAATTAAATTCCGCTTCTATTGGATATTCTCAGGTAAAACTGTTTGCGAGCAAAATATTAAACATGGGGAAGAGTTTAAGTTTCATTGCATATTTCTTGAGTCTCATAATGCATGTTCTTTAGTGTGTTTTACGGTTTTTTTTTTTTTATTTGATAATATATAGAACAAACATTTCCGAAGATAACAGTATATCTTTTTATACTGATAAACATATATTAGGTAGGAAATACCCGATTTCCATGATGTTATGTTTTAGTTAACGCTCAATTATGCATGCTGCATCCAATTATAGAAAACAAAAATATAGCAATGGAAAGCTAACTAAATTCCGTTCTATGATATTCTCCATGTAAAATCGTTTTTGAGCAAAATATTGAAATGGCGAAGAGTTTAAGTTCAGTGTAGATTATATTTGCGAGAGTCTCATAATGGCATTTCTTTAGGTGTTTTACGGGTTTTTATATGATAATATTAAAGAACAAACATTTCCGAAGATAACAGTTACTTTTATACTGAAAACATATCTATTAGGTACGTAAATACTTGTTCATCTCGGTGGCCTCGTACAGACTCGTCCGTGACGTCATCAATCTCAGGCGCAGGCTTTTACATACATGACGGCTTTGCCAGGACCCACCTCCCCTTCCACTATGACGGGACCTCTACCCCACCCTCCCTCTCTACAGGTAGGAGAAGTGAGCCTCCAGGCCATGACAATCACATCACACCCACACCAGCCACACACACCACACACACACAAGGAGGGAACTCCGTGTTGTCAAGGGGAGCACGCTCGGCTCACAACCGAGAGTATCCAGGGTCTCGATCCCCGGGCGGAGGGGAAGACAGGACGGGCGGTCTTTTTAAAACCCACCCCTGTCCCCAACAGTAAGGGGATGTTGGGGGGGGGCCCCCCCCCCGGGTTGCTTCCCAAATTAATGAATGAAAAAAAAAAAAAACCCAACACCCCCCCAAAAACAACAAGAAAAACACCCCCCCCACACACACACAACAACACCACACACAAAACACACACCCCACAACAAAAAAACACCCCCCACAACCAAAACCCCCACCCCCCAAAACCCAAACAAAAAGGTTTAAAAACCGGGGGGAAACCTCTTTTAAACCCGGGGAGCCCGGGTTTTGACCGGGGGCGGCGGGGTTGCCAAAACCTAGTGTAAAAGGTGAAGGGGAAGGGGGGCCCCGGGGGTTTTCCCCTGTCCTTGTTTCCCAAAAAAACACAAAGTGAATAAAAAAAAAAAAACGGGGCCCCGACCTTGCCCCCCTTTTAAAAACACGTTACACTTAATAAAAAGTGTCCCCAAAACCCCCCCCAAAAAAAAGAAAAAAACCCTTAGCAAAAATTTCCCCCTTTCTAAAAAACCAGTCCCACATTATACCGGGTTCCCTATTCCCTGGGGGGGTTGGGGGGGGAAGGGGGGGGGAAAAAATCTGAAAAAAAAGGGGGGTTTTCCCTTTTTTCCCCTCCACAAACCTTATTATTTTTTAATTTTTTTAAACCCCCCCCCTTTTTTTTTTTTTTGGATCCCACAAAACCAAAAAACAACACAAAACCCCCCCCCCCCCCCCCCCCTACCCGTTGGGGAAGATTTTTACCCGTCCTTCGCCCCGGGCCCCAAAAAAAACCCCCCCAAAACAACCCCCCACCACAAAAACCCCCCCCAAAACGGTTCCGTGGGTGGGGGGGCCCCCACAAGAGAAGTTTGATGGGCGGGCAACAGGGGGGTTTTCCTTTAAAAAACCCCCTTCCCCCCAAAATTAATTTTAAACCCCTTTACCTTTTACCCCCCCCCCCCCCAAAACACAAACACAAGGGGAAAAGAAAAAATTTTTGTTGGACCCACACGGTTTCCGGCCCTGAAAAATCCAAGCCTGTTCAAACCCAAACAAACCCCCCCCCAACAAACCACACCCAAAACCCCACCGAAAAAAAGCTTTTCCTTTGGCCCAAATACTGTGTCAACAAGGCCATAGAAGGTCCCCCCCACCTGGGCCCCCGGGGGCGCCCGGCCCCCCTGGGGGGGAAGGTACCGGGAAAAGATGCGTCACCATTTTCCCCTCGGGAAAAAAAAAGGGGTCCATTTTTCCCAAAATAAGGGCCAAAAAAATTTTTGAATCCCTTCCAACCCTTAGGGTTTTTTGGGGTCCCAAAACCTTTACCAGTATTGTTTTTTTGCGTCCCCCATTGCCCCGGGTTTTAAAAAAAAAAACTATTTTTTAAAAGGTAATTAAAAAAATAGTTTTGTATTTTTTTCCAAACCCCAAATTTGAAAATTTTTTTTTCCCAAATGTGTAGCTCACGCCCTAGTTTTATCGGGGGTAGCCAATTGCCGGGGGGTTGGTATCAACCTTTTTTTTAAGGGAAACCCCTTTTTCAAAGTTTGAATGTTCCATGTAAAGGGATTCGGCCAAACCAAAATTTCCCCTTCCCGGTTTTTTTAAATTAAAGGTAAAAAACCAAAAAACATTATCGATGGCCAAATAGTTTATTTGGGATGTACCTTTTTTTAAATGGGAAACAAAATTGTTTTCGGGATTTTAAAAAACCTTTTGGCAATGCAGAAAGGAAATGGCTCGGGGCCCCCGGGAACCCCCCTCCCCCCTTTAAAAAAAAATTAAAAACCCGGTTGTTTGGGGAATTTGGGTTTTTTTGGGAAAAAAATTTTTGCTAGGGTTTAAAAGTTTTATGGGAAGGGGGGGGGGTTTGGAAAAATTTGAAGTTGGGGGGAAAAGTAAAAATTTTGGGTGCGGGGAAGGGGTTGGGGGGAGAGGGGGTTTGGTGGGAAGGGGGGGTGGTGTTGGGTGGGGGGGGGGGGGGGGGGGATGGGTGTTGGTGTGGGGGAAGGGGGATGGTGTTGTGGTGGGGGAAGGGGGGTGGGTTTTTGGGGGGGAATGGGGGGGTTTTGGGGGGGGGGGAAAAAGGGAGGGGGTTTGTGGTGGGGAAGGGGGTGGGTGGGGGGGGGGGGGAAGGGGGGATGGGTGTTGGGGGTGGGGGAGGGGATGGGGTTGGGGGGGAAGGGGGGGGTGTTGGTGGGGGGGAAAAGGGTGGTTTGGTGGGGGGGGAAGGGTGATTTTGGTGGTGGGGAAGGGTGGTGGGGGGGGGGAAAGGGGATGGTTTTGGTGGTGGGGGTGGGGTGGGGTTGGGTGGGGGAAGGGGATGGGTTTGGGGGGTGGGGGAAAAGGGTGGGTGGGGGGGGATGGGGTTGGTGGGGGGGTAAGGGGAGGGGTTGGGTTGGGGGGGGGGGTTTTTTTGGGGGGGGGGGAAAAATTGGTTAAAAGGGGGGTTTTTTGATGGGGGGGAAGGGGGGGGTGATTTTTTTTTGGGGGGGGGAGGTTTTAAAAATTTTCTTTTTTGGGGGGGGGGGGGTTTTGGGGGGGGGTCCCCCTTTTTTTTTGGGGGGGTTTTTGGGGGAATTAAAAAAACAGTTCGGCCCCCCTTCTCCCTTCCCCTCCCCGAAAAACCCCCCTTGCGTCCTTTAAACCCTCAACGGGGGTTTCAGGGGGGTAAACTTTTTTCCCCCGCTTTTAAAAAAATTTTTCAAAAACGTTTTTTTTTTTTGGGGGGGTTTTTTCTTTCCTTTTTCCCCCCTTCCCTTTCCCCAAAAAATTTTTAAAATTTTTAAAAAAGGGGGGAAAAAAAAAAAAAAGGGAAGGGAAAGAAAAAAAAGGGAAAAGGAAAAAGGGGGAAAAGAAGGGGAAAAAAAAAAAATTTCAATGAAAAGAGGGGAAAAGAAAAAAAAAAAAAAAGGGAAAAAAGAAAAGGGGACCCCATGATTTATGGGAAACCCCTAAGGAATTTAATAAAACATTTAATTAATTTAAATGCAATAAAAAACTATTTTTGCATGGGGGGGGGGGGGGGAGGGTGGATTCCTTCCCCTAAAATATACATATTTTTTTTAAATCCATAACAAGCCCTTTTAAAAAATTTAAGGGACTCCCCCCCTAACTACCTGTCCTAACCCCCTTCCTTTCTTTCACCCCCTTTTTGGACCATTTTTTTTTTTTTCCTTTTTAAACTCCTTTTTTCCATTTAACCTTTCCTTTTTGTTTCCCCTGGAAAACCCTTAAAACCCTATTCCTTTTTTCCCCCTTTTTCCCCTTAAAAAACTTTTCAGTGCCCCTTTTTTCTCTTCTCTGGTTTAATTTAAAATTTTCCTCCTCTAAAAAAATAAATTACCCATTAATTTTGGTCCCCTTCTCGGCCCTGTTTTAAAAATTAATCCTTCCTTAAAAACCCCCAAAAACGACCCTGTTATGGCCTCTTGCCGTAAACAGTATTCCCCTTTATTTTAAAACCAATAACGAATATCTTTTGGGCCTATTTTCCCCAAATAAGTTTTATCGGATTCTTTTACCCCATTTCATTTTTTTTCCCATTTGTCTTTTTCGCTAATTTTTTTGGGTTTCATGGGTTTTTTTTCTACCAAATTTCCCTTTTATTTTAAATTTTTAAATTCTTGTATTACGTTTAATTTTTTAAGCTCTAAAATTTAATCAACTTGCCCAATCCCCACCAAAAATTATATCCGAAAAATTGTAATCATGTAACCCCCAAATTCCAACTTAGAATCAAAAATGTATTACCAAAACCCAACCCGTGTTTATTGTAACCCCAAAATTATTTTAGCCCCAAATTGAAACCCTTTGTCCCTTTTCCCAAAATTTTGACCATAAAAACCCTTTCCCTATTCCTGGCCAACCCTTTTTTTTAAGATCCCTTTTTTTTTTAAAAGCCTACAAAAGGGGCCAAATTTTTACTTCCCATCTTCTGGCCCAAAATTTTCCTAAAAAATCATAATTTAACTGACTCCCTTTTAATCCTTTTAAATCAATAAATTTTTTTACTAATCCCCTTTAATTTTTTAAAAATTTGATAAAATTTTTCCCCCACCCTATGTTTTAAAGGGTCAAAATTTTTACTTATGTTCCCTATTTATAATTTTGGGTTATTTACTTTTATTTATTAATTTTAGGGGTTCAAATTTTTTATTTTTTGGCTTGATGGGTTTATTTTGGTTTGTATAAGTCCAGAGATAAGCGGCCAGTGCCCTTAAAAAAGTTTTTTTACATTCCTTACATTCATGGGGGTTTTTTCTTTTTAACAAAATTTTTTTATTTGATTTTTCCCCCAGCTACCTCCCCATTATTTTAACCCTAACCTTACCCAAAATTAACACATTTTGGGGCGCCTAAAAATTAGTCCATTTTGTAGTAGTGGGGTTGACCCCCTTTTTATTAAGTCCTATATGTTGGGAGAAAAACAGACTGACCGGCATGCTGTAAATAGCTCTTATTGTAGGCGTTTCATTCTGTTTTTAGACGCCCAAGGGACAAAGGGAGCAAAAACCCAACCCATCCTTAGTCGAGCACGTTGGCGAGTTCATCTGCCGTTCGTTCCCCGTTATCTCCAGTTGATGGGGGACCAAAAAAAGTTCACATTTCTGTCCTGACACTTTATTTTTACAAATTTTAATAATTCTGTTCACGAGGACGGTGTAAGAAGGTTCCTGTAGTTACGACTGTAGGGGGAGTCGTGCTGTAGAGGGAATTATGACGTCTCCCGGGCCCCTGCTTTCTGCTGCCAGAGCGCTGCTATCCCGAGAAGTCCGTTTGGGTCGGGGCGCCATAGACGCGGGTCTTAGCGCCCCGGTGTTCACCCCGGTTCTCCCCTTTTAGTACACACCCCCCGGCCCCCCACCCCGTCCCCATGCAGCGACCGTCGGTGTCAATATTTGGGACACTCAGGGGGGGCATTCAATTACTAAGGGAAATCCTGCCTCATCAGCTCACATGGTAAATTCACTTCTTTTCCCTTATGGAGAATAGGGGCACATTAAACTGGCAGTTTTCCCGGGGGGGAAAACAACTGGTTTGTGCTCCCACATCCCTGATTTATCAAAAATTAAAAGAACTGACGAGAGAGAGAGAGAGGGGGAGAGGGGGAGAGAGAAAAAGGAGAGAGAGAGAGAGAGAGAGAGGAGAGAGAGAGAGAGAGAGAGAGAGAGAAAAAAAAAAAAAACCCCAAAGCAGACACAACGAACTGCTTTTTCCCCCCCACGGCTATCAAACACTGAACTGAACGTAAAGTATAAAACACCCCTTTTTGCGTGAACGTTTTTTTTTTTATCGGAGGTTTCTGTCTGAAAAACCGTGAAAATGTACCTTTTGACAGCACATATGTTATGTTTTTAAAACCTTGCGCGTTTGTATGTGTATTTATGAAAGTGTCCTTTCATTATTTATTTTTATCTATGTTGGTTTCAGTCTGGGTCAATATAAACGGGTATGAGAAACCTTTTTAAATTAGGGCGTTTTGCAGCAAGGAATGGGCCAGCCCGACTGGTTAACTCTGCCCCCGGGGGCGCCACCGTCGACGGATAACAAATGCCCTTTTGGGGTCCCCAGTGGGTATCTTGTTTTAGAGTGTCTTTGGGGTAATCTACGTTAGGGGCCCCCCTACCCCAGTGCCCAGGGCCTCGCGACATCTAATCCGGCACTGTTCCTAATTATCATCAATGACGCGCTGAAGCACACACCCTCGCGTGGAAGTACGGGACTACTCAACAGTGGGGGGTCCCCATCGACAACGCCAGCCCAGACTACAGCCACCTCCAAACAACTTGACGAGCTCGTTAAATACAACACCGTCAACAAGACGGTCGTAATGCTCTTTCCCCTCGTGGCTCAACACCTCCCCCTTATTTACCTGGGGGGCGTACGGCGCCTATTCAGGGGGTGGAGGCAAAAAAGCTCCTCGGGTCACGGGCAAGAAAGGTGGGACGCGACCACCCCAAAGGGGCTGCTAAATGCCGGGAAAAGACAGAGTTGAGCCTCGGGACAGGGGAAAACACACGGGGAAATTAATATCCGGCAGGCCCCCCAACAAGTGGTGCTGCAATACTTTAAAACAACGTCAGCTGGGGCCCTTAAAGTTCCCCCCCAGTACCAAAAAATTTATCGGGAAGAACGATGCTTAAACCTCTCCGGAGCACCGAAGGGTGGATGGGTGTACCACCAGACCTACCCGATGATCTAAGAGCCAAAAAAAAGGTAAAGCGTTGCCACACCAACCAAAAGTAGGTTCAGCGTTGGCGAGCGTCGGCGATAAACCGAGCACAGACGCGGGGCCCAGAACCCGGACCCCGTGGGGGAGGAGTGCCGGCAAGAGTAACACAACACTCCTCTACCCACTGAAACAGCAACACTCCCTTTTCCAGCAAAACAATGGACCACCTTAATCCATTGATGAGAATAACAATACATTAAGATGATGTGGCTCGTAACAGGCAACATTGTTGTCATTATAATAAGCTTCACCATCACGGGGGATTTCTGCACAACTTTGTATGTTACGTGGTGTAGATGGTGATTCGAAGACATTACTCTGCTTCCACTTAGAATTTTGTTTTGTTTCAGAAATAATATGATTCTTACATGAGCGAGGATTGGACTTGACTTAGCATTAATTAACACATTATAGTTCTAGTGCAGCATGGTTGCGTTATAAAAACATTCGTTAAATAAGAACGCTGCGATACGAGATAGTATATTCACTGTGCGATCAATAAAGGTTCAAGGATACAAGTATTTATAGGGCCATATCTGCCTGCTTGTTTTCCATTAATTTTATGTTTGCATAAACTTTAATTCATTTATAAGAAGCCCTGTGTTTGTATTGTTGTTTATATGCATGTCTGTCCGGGGTTAGAAATAATGCACGTGTCACCTGTAAACACACACACACACACACACACACACACACACACACACACACACACACACACACACATTCCGCCCTTCAAGTATCGTGAGAGGGCGGGCGAGGGGGAGCATTAGCCAAGGCTGCAGGTCCAGGGGACGGGGGGTCAGCCGGCGAGGTGTGAACTGCGTAGTTGATGCAATCGCCGGCGAGGAGCGGCAACCGTGGCGTCGAGGCTTCATAAAATGCTGGTGGGCATACGGCGCTGGACCCGTCACCCAAGGCTTGTGTCTGGCGGGTTGTCAGTACCACAGATTGTCAGGTGTCAGCCAGGATGAATGCCCAGATGGTGGTGGTGGTACTGGTGGTGGTACTGGCGGCGGCGGCCTTCACACAGGGTAAGACTCACCCCGGCGGGACGGTGCCTCATGGGTCAAGAGACTGTGGAGGATGTTTGGTGCACATAGGAAAAAAAAAAAAGTTGCTTTGCTTTCAATATTGTAATATATTGCATTGTATTACTTCAAGACGAGAGTAAAGTAAGGCCTCAAATAAGGGAGTCACATTGAAGGTTGAGTTGGAGTCCTTCAGGACAATTTATTATATCATCATCATCATCACCAATCATTAAACCTCCGCCTTTAAGACACGTATATAGTCTCCTATCTATCCCTCTTCTCCTTTGGTCCCTCAGAACTAGGGTGTGAGCGCGGGGACAACTGGTATGACGGGTGTAATTCGTGCTTCTGTAACGAGGGTAGGCCGGCCTGCACCTTGCGTTTATGCCATCCTGACCGTGAGTTTTTAGGGAGTGCATGACTGTGTGTGTGTGTGTGTGTGTGTGTGTGTGTGTGTTCACTGACATTGTTCATAAGTTCACCTGACACACTGTTGAGGTTGTTATATCTTTCCTTATGTTATTCATTGACTCCCTGCTCACCACACACACCATGCACAGTGCGACAGGCGGCCAACCACAGGCATGTCCGGGCTGCCCGACCATTCCTGCAGCCCTGAGTGCCCCCCGGCAACTCGGTGTCCCAAGGCAACCCACCACGAGGAAGGACAAGACATCTGCGCACCAGTCATGGGGGACAGACAGAGTAGTTAAGGCAAGCTGTCTGGTTTTACCAAGTGTGTCAAGCATAGACTCTCATTAGTGAAGTGGTATCAGTTCTTCAACACAAACTCTGAAATGCCAAGAGGACTTTAAAGGTCACACCCTTGTATTTATTATACTTAGTTGGCTGGTAATATGTCAATTAAAACAATAAATAGCCCAGTATAATATATAGACTTTTCTTTGTCATCTACGGAGAGAAAATTATTTTAGTTTGTACTAATTGAAATTAAAAACAAACTAGCAAGCATGATGGTTAGCGCCTGGAAGTGGTGAGCTCAGGGTCTGGCGTGGTGAGCTCAGGGTCTGGCGTGGTGAGCTCAGGGTCTGGCGTGGTGAGCTCAGGGTCTGGCGTGGTGAGCTCACGGTCTGGAGTGGTAGCAAACCTCTGTAATGGTCGAGTGGCCGAAAACTACCCACATGCTACCCACCAACCCTGGCTTCGACGGCGACTACATCGGGGAATACCATATCATTGTGGGAGTATATCCTTGTGCTCTCCCTTGGCAACGTGGCAGCGGACGCCCTTGAGGGTTGCTTGTCATCCCACTTCCATGTCACGATGCTGTCCATCCTAAACACGTGTCTTCAATGTACAACTTATTGGTTTTGTGAAGGCCAGGAAATAAAAAAAACCTAAAACACTTTCAATTTTGGTTATTTGGGAAAAATAAAAAAAAAAACACAACCGAGGTTAACAGTGAACTCTAAATTTTAATAAAATTTTGTCACTTTATGTTGACATTTATGCCCTAAAATTTCAGACGGTGCCGTCCATGCATGGGATATTGCGCAGGAAGAACTGTTGGCTGGGCTCTTTGGTGCGATCGACGTCACCACACACACTGCACGACAGACAGGGTTTCCCGAACACTCTTGGCCCGTCCCTCCAGCAGCTTCCCCGCCCGTGTTGAGGCAGCGTGGCAGAGTTACCGCAGTGGCGTGGCGGCCCTGCCTGTCCTGTACTTATGGTGCCCTGCGGAAGTTGCGTATACGTTGTTAGAAGCAATGGAGGGGGAGGCTACGAGATAATGATGGTGGATGACTACGACAGTGTGCTAGCAGGTTGCCACAGGTTGCACAGGGTCTACTTTGTTGGGGGTTTCACACACAACACAACACACAACCACCACACACACAACACACACCAACACACCAAAAACACCACACACCTTAAAAAAATAAAAAAATCCTCACTTGGCGGACAGGCACGCCTGGTACAGGCGGCCCCGCCTCTTGTTGTACAGCGGCACCCCGTTACATCCGTATACAGTTTTGTTTCCGGCACACCCCTCGACTGGGGACACCCCCCCGACTGGGGAAGACAAAGGTTAGCGGGGTGCTATTCCCCAAATCTTTGTGAGTTTTGGTCTACAAAAGGAACACTTTTGGGTTAGCTCCCAACTAACCATGGGGAATTTTCAAAAAACCCCTTTTGTGATTCCCCCCCAAGTTACTTTAAGTGTTTGGAAATCTAACCTACCCTAACCGTAACCTAACCTCACGTGTTCAGGAGTAAACGCGACATACTGTTCAGAAAACGGGAATATGCTAGCGGGATTTCCCGTTTCTTAGTGTTTACAGATTACAGTTGAAGGATTCGGTGGTGGTGGTAATGCTTTACATGATGATAGTAACAATAGTAACAATGTTATAATTATCATCACTATTTTATCAATATCATGATTATTCATTGTTAACATACATCATAACCGTCATCATCAGTATAAAAATATTTCAAAATTAACAATGGTACTTTGTACGTGTACATCCACGGTGTGTGTTTCACCAGTAGCTGCAGTGAGGAGCCGTGCTTGTGTTGCAGGGAAGTGTTGCCAAATACCCATTGATCCCCCGCCCTGCTGACTCCACCATGCAAAGCAGCAATCATGCAGTACTTGTGTGCATCTTGTAGAACACCTGTAGGCTGTGCCGCGCAGGTGTGGCGCCTTGTCTTGCATTACCTGGAGGTTTACACTCGTCTGCCAAACTTTTAGGGGTCTCGTCAGTAATGCAGGACAAGGCGTCACGAGGGCGCGGCACAACCAAGGCCGTCTCAATCTATAAAGGCCTGCGCCTGAGATTGATGACGTCACGGACGGCGTCTGTACGAGGCCACCGAGATGACAAGTTTACCTACCTAATTATATGTTTATCAGTATAAAAGATATATTGTTATCTTCGGAAATGTTTGTTCTATAATATTATCAAATAAAAACCCGTAAAACACATTAAAGAAATGCCATTATGAGACTCTCAAGAAATATGCATGAACTTAAACTCTTCGCCATATAATATTTTTCTCGAAAACATTTTACATGGAGAATATCAATAGAAGCGGAATTTAATTCGCTTTCCATTGCTATATTTTGTTTTCTGATAAATGAATTAGCAGCATGCATAAATTAGCGTTAACTAAATACATAACATCATGAAATCGGGTAATTTCGTACCTAATATATGTTTATCAGTATAAAAGATATATTGTTATCTTCGGAAATGTTTGTTCTATAATATTATCAAATAAAAAACCGTAAAACAGACTAAAGAAAGGCCATTATGAGACTCACAAGAAATATGTATGAACTTTAACTCTTCGCCATTTAATATTTTGCTCAAAAACATTTTACATGGAGAATATCAATAGAAGCGGAATTTAATTAGCTTTCCATTGCTATATTTCGTTTTTTGATAAATGAATTAGAACCATACATAAATTAGCGTTAACTAACAAAAAAGGTCATGAAATCGGGTAATTTTTCCCGTTTGATGATGTTATTTATTTAGTTAACGCTAATGTATGTATGGTTCTAATTCATTTATCAGAAAACAAAATATAACAATGGAAAGCTAATTAAATTCCGCTTCTATTGGTATTCACCATGTAAAATGTTTGCGAGTAAAATATTAAATGGCGAAGAGTTTAAGTTCATGCATATTTCTTGAGAGTCTCATAATGGCATTTCTTTAGTGTGTTTTACGGTTTTTTATTTGATAATATTATAGAACAAACATTTCCAAAGATAACAGTATATCTTATACCGCCCGTACATCCTCACATGCTAAAAGCTCGGCTCCTACTGACTCGCGGAGCAGACTCAGCTCGTGACGTCACGTCCATCCCGCGCTCCCAGACTCAGGCTTTTACATAGAGAAGGCTTTGGCACAACCCGAGGGTGACGCTCACTCCCGCGCCCTTGTTCTGCGTCAAGCATATCTCTCACCTCGCTCAACAACGATTAGGTAACCTTCTTTTCTTTTCCCTGTATGACAAGTAGCCTCCATGGCCTCGTGACGCGACCATCGTCCCCTCAGTGCCACCGAGACACCGCCCCGCCGGAGGGAACCTTACCCTGCGTGAAGGCCGCCGCCGCCAGCATCACCACCACCAGCGCCACCACCATCTGGGTCTTCATCCTTTAGCTGACACCTGACAGCGTACAGGTCTGACACGATAGACACAAACCTTTGTTACAGCACCGCTGTGCCCGCAGCATTTTATGAAGCCTCGGCAAAGGTTGCCGTTCTTCGCCATGCAGTAACTTTAATGAACAAGTTTCACCACACTGGACGTCCCCGCGCAGCCCCCCAACCAGCCCACCGTCGCCTCCACGCTGGTCATGGAAGCTGCGGGGTTCCCTATTCTGCAGAACATTATATAGCAATGTTGGAACGCGTACGTGTATACCATACTTGTTGGTCATCACACCAAGTCCCTGTCATGCTCCGCCCCGTTCCTCCTCCCTTGCCTTGCCTCCTGTGGTGTGTTGCGTCACCAGATGCTGCGACTCGGCCCTTTCTAGGCTGCGTGAACGAAAAAGCCTTGGGCTCGGTGATAATGGCGGCTCTGTACGACTTGGGCAGGTTTGCTCGCTCCCCCTATTATATACACCAAGGCTAAGGAAATAGAATAAGAAGGGAATAAGGAGGAAATAGAATAAGAAGGGAATAAGGATAAGGGAATAAGGGAAATCTCTCTCTCGGCCTTGATATATACAATCGGCGCCTCTTCCTACGCAGCACCTCCTTGTCCGTGTTTTACTGTTTCTATCCTGTGTTCCAGCGGTGCATGACGGTGTGATCTTTGATATTCCCATGCAGCTACAGATCCTGAACTTGTTCCGCTCCTCGAAAATGACCGTGAAAACCTTGGCTTCTCTACTTATTGTGTCCCTGCACAGTGCACACACACCCTACCAACCGACCATCACTACGAGTATAGTAATAAGCGTGGTTTCCTGTGATGATTTTTGCATTTCAGAAGGGCTTTCCCATCTTGAGAATCATTGTTTCCTGAAATTCAAGATACAGTAAGACTCAGAAAAACAATCTAAAAATGAAACTTCTCTATCGCCATTCATTCTGTTGATAAGAAATAACTACAGTTCGTGGAAGTTCAGCTAACAATGAAATCCTCATGTTATAAATGATACTACAAAATTTGTGACACTTTGTTGTACAATTGATGCCAGAGGCAGACGATGCCGTCCATGCATGGGATATTACGCAGGAAGAACTGTTGCCAGGGATCTTTGGTGCGATCGAAGTCACCACAC
>JACEEZ010003051.1:71652-184152 GCA_016584305.1 Chionoecetes opilio
GTATGGGTGTGGGAGTAATGAGTGGTGAGGTATGGATGTGTGAGTAATGAGTGGTGAGGTATGGATGTGGGAGTAATGAGTGGTGAGGTATGGGTGTGGGTGTAATGAGTGGTGAGGTATGGGTGTGTGAGTAATGAGTGGTGAGATATATGAGTGTGGGAGTAATGAGTGGTGAGGTATGGATGTGAGTAATGAGTGGTGAGGTATGGATGTGTGAGTAATGAGTGGTGAGGTATGGATGTGGGAGTAATGAGTGGTGAGGTACGGATGTGTGAGTAATGAGTGGTGAGGTATGGGTGTGTGAGTAATGAGTGGTGAGGTATGGGTGTGGGAGTAATGAGTGGTGAGGTATGGGTGTGTGAGTAATGAGTGGTGAGGTATGGATGTGGGAGTAATGAGTGGTGAGGTATGGGTGTGTGAGTAATGAGTGGTGAGGTATGGATGTGGGAGTAATGAGTGGTGAGGTACGGATGTGTGAGTAATGAGTGGTGAGGTATGGGTGTGTGAGTAATGAGTGGTGAGGTATGGGTGTGGGAGTAATGAGTGGTGAGGTATGAGTGTGGGAGTAATGAGTGGTGAGGTATGGATGTGGGAGTAATGAGTGGTGAGGTATGGGTGTGGGAGTAATGAGTGGTGAGGTATGGATGTGTGAGTAATGAGTGGTGAGGTATGGATGTGTGAGTAATGAGTGGTGAGGTATGGATATGGTAGTAATGAGTGGTGAGATTTGACTGTCCTTTTTTCATTAAATGATCCTATTTCCATGGGAATTCTGTCTTATATTTGTTAGATCAGTGGTTCCTAACCTTTGTTCTGTTGTTTCCCCCTTCCCCCTGTTCAACCATCCGGATTTCCCACCTTCATGTGGTGAAGAAAAAAAGTAGCCAAAACACAACATTCACTTGCTTAATAACAAGTATATAGACACTATCCTCTCTATATATATACACTTAAAGAAAAAAGAAGTCAATAGCTGAACTCTGAACTTTAAGAGATTTTTTTCTGTCGACTAAATGCTAGTAATTTAGATGTCCCTCGGATAAATTTTCCCCCTAGAATCCTTGAATTTACCCCCAGCGGGAAATTTCCCCCAGGTTGGAAAATACTGTGTCAGATAGTCTGGCAACCCTTAGTTGACCACCATTCATTACAAATTCTGGTGGTCACTAGCACCTGTAACATTAATGACAGTTAGAGGCCAGAAAATCAGAAAAATAATATATTGTTGTCTTCGAAAGTAGTGCTTGGGATGAAAGGTGGATGTAGATAATGTACATGTGTTGAAGGAACTACCACGTGTACGTAAGACTACCGGCCTCTTGTAGTTTCCTTATGTTCTTGACTCAAGTGGTTGTGGGCACCGGGCGGTAGGTCACGCCCCTCCCCGTTAACCCGGGCCTCATCACCGCCGCTCCACACACTTTGAAGTTGTGCCAAGTTATTCCTTTTGATATCAACTTACTAAATAATACCCCACATCTCATCTAACCCAACCCTTATAGCCGACAATCACATATTCAATATACTAGGGAGGAGAGGATGGGGCGGTATAGAAAGATATATTAATTTCCGCCATAAATTCCTCAACACTCCACCTTGGCGTGATCTTCTTCTTCTTGTGACCTCTAGCGCTTCGAGGCGCATCACTTGGCTGATTTGTACGGTACCTGGAACTGTCGCCGATAGGAACACTCGCCGCCGTCGTCGAGTGTTCCAATTCTTGATATTACAGGAGCCAATATATACATTTAATCAAGTTTTACCCGTGTTTCTGCATTCAGGGATGAAATACTATCGTTAGCTTGATCAGTTAGGTTAAGGTAGGTGCCAATGTCCAGGTTAGGTTCACATTTCCACGTCGGCGAGAGTTCTAGGTTGGTGTTTCGGCGAGAATTCCCATCGGCGACAGTTCCATAAACCATTTGTACTAGAGAGAGCCAGATAATGATACTATAATGCTCTCATACAAGGTAAGATCCTTATAATACTAATTATAATCCAGCAATAGTAAGAAAAATCCTTGTAAATAATAGAAATAAGCTTTTGATAGTAAAAAAAGAAACGGTAGGCAGGACAGCTCGACGGCTACTGATGCGCGTCAACTTGTCAAGTTGTAGAAATGCCCCATTTGAAACGCTAGACTTGCCCCGACCATGGGCTTCGTCTGGGTTGGGGACAGACTCTTCATAGTCTTCCATAGAAGACAGTTCCATAAACCCTTTACTCTTCCTTTACATCTATTCCAAATGGAACTGTCGCCGAGAATTTCCGCGTCGGCGAGCGTTCCACTGTCGGCGACAGTTCTCGTTTGATGCTTCGGCGACAGTTCCTATCGGCGACAGTTCCATAAACCAGTATGAGCTGTGCATTGAAATCCCCGGCGACGATAGGCAACCGTAGCCGAGGCTGAATATATTGAAGGGGCGCAGTGGCTGTGTAGCTCGTCTTGCTGTGGCTTGTCTAGCGTGTAGACAGTATAAGTTACGCAAGCTGCCAGGTGTCAGCCAGAATGAAGACCCAGATGGTGGTGGCGCTGGTGGTGGTGATGCTGGCGGCGGCGACCTTCACGCAGGGTAAGGTTCCCTTAGGCGGGACGGTGTCTCGGTGGCACCTAAGTATACATTACATATAAGAACATAAGAAAACTAGGGGGGGGGGGGCAGAAGAGCGCATACCTCCGCCCGAATATTTCATCAATTGGTTGCCATGGCAACAGTTGTGATTCGATTTCATCCAAAATTCAATCAGTTATTTTTCATACCAAATAGACTTGGTATACCCAGTTTGGTCCAAATCTATTCGTAACTTTTTCGAGAAATCCTGTACACTAACAAACAAACAAACAGATCGGGGTGAAAACATAACCTCCCTCCAACTTCGTTGGCGGAGCTAATAAGGAAGCTACAAGAGGCCGTGAGGCCTACACGTGGTAGTTCCTGTTACCTAACACTACCTACATCCACCTTTCATCCCCATCCATGAACTTATCCAGTCCTCCTTTAAAGCTCCCTAATGACTCCGCACTAACTACCTGTCTACTGAGTCCATTCCAATCATTCATCACCATATTTGCGAGCCAGTTTTTCCCTATTTCTTTTTTAAATCTACGCTTTTCCAGCTTGAATCCGTTACTTCTTGTTCTACCCTGGTTAATAGCCGTTATATACCTATAATAACCATTAAGAACTTTTCCTACCTTTCCTTTATTAAATCCCTTTATCCACTTAAAAACTTCTATCAGATCGCCCCTTACTCTCCGTCTCTCGAGTGAGTGTAACTTTAATAGCTTCAATCTCTTCTCATAACTAAAGTTACGCATCCTTGAATCATTTTGGTCATCCTTCTCTGCACTGATTCTAACAAGGCTATATCCATCTTGTAATATGGAGACCAAAATTGAACTGCATAGTCTAGGTGAGGCCTGACTAGAGCCAGATAAAGCTTTAGAATAACTTCCGCACTTCTACTGTTAACACTTCTGGTAATGAATCCTAACACTCTATTAGCTCTATTTCTAGCCTCAATACATTGTTGCCTAAGTCGGAGGTCTGAGCTCACCCTCACTCCAAGATCTTTCTCACCTCTGATCTTTTCAGCGATACATTGCGTATGGTGTATCTATTACCAGGGTTTTTTCTATCAACATTCATAACGCTGCATTTATCAATATTAAATTCCATCTGCCATATGACTACCCACTCATTAAGTTTATCTAAGTCTCCCTGCAATATGTTTACATCAGACTGTGATCCAATAATCCTACCTACCTTAGTATCATCAGCAAACTTGCTGATATCACTGCTAATCCCACTATCCAAGTCGTTGGAAGAGGGACTGAGGCGACGATTCTCACAACGGTCGCGTCACGAGGCCATGGAGGCTACTTGTCATACAGGGAAAAGAAAAGAAGATTAACTAATCGTTGTTGAGCGAGGTGAGAGATATGCTTGACGCAGAACAAGGGCGTGGGAGTGAGCGTCACCCTCAGGTTGTGCCGCGCCCTCGTGACGCCTTGTCCTGCATTACTGACGAGACCCCTAAAAGTTTGGCAGACGAGTATAAACCTCCAGGTAATGCAAGACAAGGCGCCACACCTGCGCGGCACAGCCTACAGGTGTTCTACAAGATGCACACAACTACTGCATGATTGCTGCTTTGCATGGTGGAGTCAGCATGGCGGGGAATCAATGGGTATTTGGCAACACTTCCCTGCAACACAAGCACGGCTCCTCACTGCAGTTACTGGCGCAACAAACACCGTGGATGAACGATGATGATAATTATTCTTTCTCGACAAAAGATGAATTGAGATAAAATCTTCCAATGATACAATAGATATTCTATCTATATATCAACTATCATCAATAAGATGATAGTTATGATGTAATGATAATACTAAGGATAATGATAATAGTGATGATAATGACAATATGGTTAATAGTAATATAATAATAATTGTAATAATAACTAATAACAATGATGATAAAAAGGGTAATGATAATAATTCTCTCTCTCTCTCTCTCTCTCTCTCTCTCTCTCTCTCTCTCTCTCTCTCTCTCTCTCTCTCTCTCTCTCTCTCTCTCTCTCTCTCTCTCTCTCTTCTCTCTCTCTCTCTCTTCCCTACTCCCCGCCAGTCGAGGGTTGTGTGGAAGGAACGGGTTGGTTACAAAGATGTAACTTGTGTCATTGTGTCAACGGCTCGCCGAGCTGCACCGATCGCGACTGTCCCCGAGGTAAAGTGTGTGTGTGGTTTCCTAGCTGCTATGTACCGTCGGCTGATATATACCGGCTGCTTTGTACCAATGCTTTGGCTTATATGTACTATTGCAGGGCTGCTATGTACCGGCTCTTATGTACCACTGCTTCAGCTTTTATATACCGAACAGGGCTACTATTTACCGGCTACAGTTGATTCGGGCCGCCAGTTGAATCAGGCCGCCTATATTAAATGCATACCAAGCATGCATTTATGCATAACCATATAGGTTTTAATGAAACCTAACCTAACCTTAACCACAAAGTATACCTAACCTAACCTAACCTAACCTTAACCACAAAGTATACCTAACCTAACCTTAACCACAAAGTATATCACCTACCTTACACAAGTACCTAACCTACTAACCTTAACCCAAAAGATACTAACCTAACTGCCTAACTAACCTTAACCACAAAGTATACCTAACCTAACCTTAACCACAAAGTATACCTAACCTAACCTAACCTAACCATAGCAGCCGCTGATGGTCCACAGCAACTGCGGTGTATAGCAGCCTTGGATGGAACATAGCAGCCACCAGTGGTACGTACAGTCACTCCACAAAATTCGCGAACACATAGGCCTCGGATCCTCTCCTTCCATTTCCTTTTCGTATTTTCCAATAAATTATCGTTCATATTCTCTTGACTCCCTCACCCCCTTCCTTCCCAATCAAAGCCTGGACCATGCATTCCTCCTCCTTCCCCTGGGATGGCGTTAATCCCACGGGGGGGCCATCTCTCCCTCCCTCGCCATCTCTCTCTCTCTCTCTCTCTCTCTCTCTCTCTCTCTCTCTCTCTCTCTTCTCTCTCTCTCTCTCTCTCTCTCTCATTCTCTCTTCCCTCGGTTCGTCATCCCGTCTCTCTTCTCCTCTCTCTCTCTCTCTCTCTCTCTCTCTCTCTCTCTCTCTCTCTCTCTCTCTCTCTCTCTCTCTCTCTCTCTCTCTCTCTCTCCATTCCTTCCTTCCTTCCTTCTATCCTTCCTTCCTTCCATCCCTCTCTTCCTTCCTTATTTCCTTCCTTCCTTCTTCTTTTTCTTCTTCCTTTCTTCCTTCCATCCCTCTCTTCCTTCCTTCCTTCCTCTTCTACCATCCATTCCCTCCTTCCTTCCATCCCTCCCTCTCTTCCTTCCTTCCTTCCTTCCTTCCTTCCTTCCTTTCCTTCCATCCCTTCCTTCCATCCCTCTCTCCCTTCCTTCCTTCCTTCCCTCTCTTCTTTCCTTCCTTCCTCAATTCCTTTTTTCCTTCCTACCTTCCTTCCTTCCTTCCCTCCCTTACTTCCTTCCTTCCTTCCTTCCTTCCTTCCTTCCTTCCTTCCTTCATTCCCTTCCATTCCTTCCTTCCTTCCTTTCCTTCCTTCCTTCCATACAAAATTGTCTCTCCCTCCTCGATAGAAACCAATATTTCACACACACACACACACACACACACACACACACACACACACACACACACACACACACACACACACACACACAGGGGGAGCTGTTAAACTGTCATTAGCGAGACTTTAAACTATAATTACTACTGACTCAGGGGACTATGAAGCCGGAAGGTGTGAAACAGGTGTGGGAAGAGGAGACTGAGCGAACATTTGTAGACAAGGAAAAGATTTGAGAAATTGATGGGCTTGCCTCGCCCCAGTGTTCGCGAATTATGTGGAGTGACCCTCGGATCCTCTCCTTCCATTTCCTTTTCGTATTTTCCAATAAATTATCGTTCATATTCTCTTGACTCCCCCACCCCTTCCTTCCCAATCAAAACCTGGACCATGCATTCCTCCTCCTTCCCCTGGGATGGTGTTAATCCCACGGGGGGGCCATCTCTTCCTCCCTCGCCATCTCTCTCTCTCTCTCTCTCTCTCTCTCTCTCTCTCTCTCTCTCTCTCTCTCTCTCTCTCTCTCTCTCTCTCTCTCTCTCTCTCTCTCTCTCTCTCTCTCTCTCTCTCTCTCTCTCTCTCTCTCTCTCTCTCTCCCTCCCTCCCTCCCTTCCTTCCTTCCTTCCTTCCTTCCTTCCTTCCTTCCTTCCTTCATTCATTCATTCATTCCTTCCTTCCTTCCCTCTCTTCCCTTCCTTCATTCCTTCCTTTCTTCCTTCCTTCCTCCCTTTCTTCCTTCTATCCTTCCTTCCTTCCATCTCTCTCTTCCTTCCTTCCTTCCTTCCTCCCTTATTTCTTTCCTTCCTTCCTTCCTTCCTTCCTTCCTTCCTTCCTTCCTTCCTTCCTTCCTTCCCTCGCTTCCCTTCCTTCCTTCCTTCCTTTCTTCCTTCCTTCCTACCTTTCTTCCTTCTATCCTTTTTTCCTTCCATTTCTCTCTTCCTTCCTTCCTTCCTTCCTCCTTTATTTCCTTCCTTCCTTCTTTTTCTTCTTCGCGAATTTTGTACGTATCAGCCGCTGGAACATAGCAGCCAACGGTACATAGAGGCCTGTTCCCTGTGTGTGTGTGTGTGTGTGTGTGTGTGTGTGTGTGTGTGTGTGCAAAGCAATCCAAGTTGACTCATTAAGGTGGCACATACACTGTTATGGTTATTCTGCAGCTCATGATAATGCCACATCCTCCCCTCCACCCCTCCCCCCAGTTATAACTCCTCGTAACGCATACAACCCCCACAGACCACCCCAGCTACAGGCCAGGCAGGGCCGCCACGCCACTGTGGTAACTCTGCCACGCTGCCTCAACACGGGCGGGGAAGCAGCTGGAGGGACGGGCCAAGAGTGTACCCGGGGCTTCAGGAACCCTGCCTGTTGTGCCGTGTGTGTGGTGACGCCGATCGCACCAGAGTCCTGCCAACAATCTTGCCTGCATGCGTGGTAACGCCATGCGTGGACGGCACCTTCTGTCTCTGGCATCAATTGTGACATAAGTTTAGTAGCATCCTTTATAACGTAAGAGTGCACTAGCTGTTATCCTCCGCTCGTTGATGTATTCATCATAATCATCAGAATACATAATAGTGAAAAAGTGTTACATGTTTTATTTACTGGCCTTCACAAATACCATGGCTTGTACCGCTACCTATGATTTGGGCGGATCACATGAAGATTAGCCACCCCAGCTACACTTGGGGTGGCTGATCTTCATGTGAGTGAGTGGTTTAATATCCCCGTTAGGTTAAGTTACGTAACCATTGTCCAGGATAGGTTAGTAAACTAGCAGGGAGTCTGGGGGTGTCGCAGCCCAGTTAGGTCAGGAGAGTATTGGTTGATATGGAGTATTGTATGAAACTGCAGCTTTACCGAATAAAGGGAGTCTCATTATTTTGTTTAAACCATTGTTCAGCACAATATATGATATGAAAAATTAATATGATAACAAAAATTGAGAAAGTCAATCTACAAGTGGAACCTCATAAAGGTAAATTTGGTGTGGAAGATCTTCATATGGGTAAAACTGGAGTGGCGAATCTTCAGGTGGGTAAAACTGGGATGGCTGATTTTCAGGTGATGAAATTGGGGTGGTGAATCTTCATGTGATCCATTTGTGCATACCCCTTAACCAGAGCTGTAGTAAGTTACGACACCATGGACAGATAAGGCGCCATATGTGCGTTTGTGCATGTGGGTCGTGATCCACTGGGAAGTACTAGTTAGTTTCCCCCTTCAACGAACGACCATGGAAACACTCCTTTTAGTGACGTCATACTATCCGTAAATGTGCCCGATTTTGTCAATAAAAAAATTTCCGATGCTTGACCGACTCTTAAATATGGGACCACAGAGTGATGCACTGCGATATTACTGCTGACCCAAGCAGGGAGAGTGTGTGTGTGTGTGTGTGTGTATAGACTTTCCATGGCAGGTCGCTTTTAATGATTGTATATTAAAGATACAACTTATTTATCCGTACAGTGACGCAACAGCTCAGACGCAGGTAAGGTGTCTGGCACGCCGCGGGACACAACAGGAACAAGTGTCTTTCACGAGGTAAAAGACTCCTCTCCCGTGTCTAATTTAATAGCTCCGTCCACACTAGCGGGCAAAGCCCGCCGGGCAGTGCCCGTCACGGGGAAAAGCCCGCGGGCACACTGAAACTGTCGTCCACACACCAGAACCTGCCTGGCCCAGTCAGAGGCGAGCAGCTGGGCAGCCAGGCAGTGTGCGGTACACAACAATGCGAAGCAGGAAGGACCGTAAGAAGCTGGCAGTGTGTACCATAATCATTGCTATGTGCCTGAAAAAGAAAAAGGACAAAGTGGAGAAAAAGAAGTGGTGTAAAGACTGGCTAAGTAAAAGAAAACAGTTGGGAAGTCATGTTACGATTTTTTTCTCAGTTCCCGTCTGTGTTGGTTGCGGAGTGTGTATTTTCTTTCTAATCTCATCCACTGTCACGGACACACCTACATCTGGCATTTTCTTTGCGATACTCTGGAATGCAGCAGCTTTTATGTCTCCGTCTCTGTATATGTCCACCCTAATTGTAAATCATGGGGCCCCAGTCCATGTTTGTTTATCATCGTGCTAAACACAGTAAAACATTTATTTGTGAATGTAGCGTATATATTGTTTTTCAGCTCACTTATTTTGCTATCCAATGTAAAAAAAATTCGGGTGCGGGCGAGTTAGAGGGTGGCTCCGTCTAAGGGGGCCCACAATTTAATTAGCCTAGGGGCCCCAAAAGGTCATAATCCGGCCCTGCAGTAGTTATCATTGTCATAGTAAGAACGCGCACTTAACGAAGTCATACCTCCCGCCGCTGCCAACCCCCGGCTAGAAACTCAATTTTTTTTTTTTATTTATTTTATTTTATCTACAGGTAAGCCACGCCAGCGACTAGATCAAGGATTCTACTCACTGCGCCAATATGTTAAGCCCCACGCCGCCCTACTCCGGAAGGAGGGAAGGAAATTGCGTGCGCGGGCTCAACGGGGGGTGTTGATATAGCTCCTGTTTTAGCGGCCCCCAACCCGCTACGGTTCTATCCAATCGGTCGCTGGTCGTGGCATGACAATTAACCCCGGAACCCCTACCTGAAGGTGCCGAGTTGGGCATAACTCCTGGGTACCGATGAGGTACACGGGGCTGTGCCCGTAACGTCGGAGCTACAGGGAGCTTACCTCCCCAGGCTAGTAACGCCCCGGCATTTGCCGGGGGGCGACCCTCCCTGTCCCCCCCGAGGCCCCTAGTTTGTATAGTTGCCCCGGGGGCATCCTTAATCGCCCGCCCCTATCATGCACTTGTCAATCATGTGAATACATCACCGTCTGCTGCGTCGCCTTCAGGAAGACCTGTATGTGGTACCCTAGAGGTCCTAAGGCCCGGCTGGGCAAGTCCTGCCCTGCTCCGGGACCCTGGGAGGCCTCAGGCGAGGAACGGCTGGACGCAGGTTGGAAACAGGGTAGTCGTATCCGTAGAGTTTTCCTTGTGTGAGTCCCCACACCGAGGGAACCTTAGGCACGCGGGCCAGATTTGGCACGCGTGCCAGACTTGACACGCAAAGTGTCTCCTACACTAGCCTCCGTAGGCTCTGAGTCGCGCGAGGTTACTCGCTGCAGTTATACCTGCAGTAATACACTATTATTGTCGCAACACCATGTGCACAGGTGATCCCGCTCGAGGCTATCTAAAGCGACACCATGTGGTCGCCCTCAGTGCTAGGAAGAAACTGTCCTGGTCTCCTGTCCTCGCCTCCACCCTGAGTCACTGAACAGTGAGGCCTTGTTCTCTAGCCTCTCGGCATCTTCCTCGCTTCCCCCTCCTCCTCTGATAAGGATCTGAGGTGTCAGCAAGACCTCCTTCGCTTCCCCTCTATCTACTGCCTTCCATAGTCCTTTTCCCTCCTCCCCATTTATCCTTCCTTCCTTCCTATTCCTCATTCTTCTACGTCCCAGCCCTCACATATATATATATATATATATATATATATATATATATATATATATATATATATATATATATATATACATGTATACATACACACACACACACACACCGGTGTGTGTATCTCTTCGGCCCCCGGGTGGAGCGAAAACAGACGGGCGGTCTTCTTAAAACCCTAGCCTCTGTCCACCCAGCAGTGAATGGGTACTGGGTGTTAGCCGGGGGTTTGTGACCCGCCTCTCGAGGTGGTGGCTTCGGCCAACACTAAGCACTAACAATCAATGGTTGCCGCGATAACTTTTTTTTCAACTTGCGATAACGATAAAACGATAATTTTTTCCCCAACATGCGATAAACAATAAACGATAAAAAATTTCAAAACCCAACCTGCGGTAAGCGATAAACGATAAAACGATAGCGATAATTTTTTTTTAACTTGCGATAACAAAAGCGATAAATGATAAGTGCCTTTATTTAGTTGAAATATTAAAAAAAGCATACAAACTATTTTTCCACAGTGAAAATTAATTAAACTAAACAAAAACTGTCACTAGAACCAGTCTATGGCCTACAAGTTCTATTCCACATCAGTCTCTCTCTCTGAGTCACACTCTCCCTCCCTCCTCTCCCTCCTCAAGACAGCATCCAGCTGTGGATGTCCATGAATTTATCGTTTATCGTTCCTCATTTTTTGGGACTAGCGGTAAGTGAATGAGCGATAATTTTAGAAAACTTTGCGATAAACGATAAACGATAAAAGGTTTGACCTCAGCGATAATTATCGTTTATCGTTTATCGCTCATTTTATCGCACGCGGCAACCACTGCTAACAATGAATGATAAAATGTAGCTATGGAGGCGGGGCCATACGAGCGTAGCTCAGGCTCTGTAAAATATAACTAGGTGAATACACACGGTCTATCTTTTCTTTGGTCTACTTCTTGAATCAGAATGTATAGTTCGTCATACAAGTTTGATGCTTGATCATACATACATGATGTTAGGTGACTGGTGATTGCTGGGTGAATGGTGACTGATGAGTGGTGAATGTTGACTGCTGCTGCTCCTTTTTAGGAACAAGTGGCCCATGTCACCAGACAAGTGTTGACTTTTGGCATTGCAACTCCTTACAGGGAGCTCAAATAAACCTGCAATAATATGCACAGCTATCTATCCACTATCTTATCTATCTATCTATCTATCCACTTCTTCCTTATAAACGACAACTGAATTATTCACGGACAGAGTGAAAATCTACCATATCACTTGAAGGAGGAGTATTGTCCATTTTGCTGTTGTAGGGTTATGCAAGTTAATGTTACTGTGGAGCGGCCGCTTGACAACTGTGTTGGTCCGGAGCCGAAGTGATTTGGGAATGTCACAACTTTGCACCGGTTGTTTTAGAGCGCACAAATCTTCCTGCACATAAATTGGTTGTATCATCCAAAATACTGTTCACATCAAAAATTAAACATCACTGTCTTATTATATGAAGCTTGAAGATTTCAAATACATTGTTACCTCAAATAGAGTGAATGCGTCCATTGGAGAGGAACATCTCCCCATGGGGTGAACCCCACCTCAACTCGGGGGCAGCAATAACTGTAATCTATCGTGGCCAAGACTGAACACAAATTTAATCAATAAAAACGAATTGTATAACAGTACCAGGACAGATTCGAACCCTTGGTCAGGGCGTCGAAGCCACCTTACCTTACGGAGGTGTAAAAGTTGAGAGGAACGTCTCCACCCCATCTCAACTCGAGGAGAGCAGCAATGACTTTAATCTATCGCGTCCGAAACTGACAACAAACTTAATCAATCAAGACAAATTGTATAACAGTACCACGTCCGAGGCACGACCAACGACCAGGGGATCCAATCCGAATCTGGTACTGCTATACAATTTGTCTTAATAAATTAACAAATTTCGTGTAATTCGTGTTCAGTCTTGACCGCGATAGATTAGTCATTGCTCCTCCCATCCAGTTGAGGTGGGTTTGATAATATCGTCTCCACATTTACACCTCTGTATGGTAAGGTGGCTACGACACCCTGACCAGGGATTCCAATCCGACCTGGTACATTTATACAGTAAATAATAATATTAACTGTCACACGATATAGGAAACAAGGAAAACATAAAAGATAGTGGGAATTTTTTATACTGGTAAAATAAATAAAAGAAAATTGAAAAAGTTATTCCTACTCTGCTATCAATTTTTTTTTTTTTTTTTCATGAAGCAAATCTATGAATGTATGCACGTATGTAGCACACTTTGATGTTTTTGTTGTTGTTGATTTGCCTTCCTTTTCACTGCATTATTTTATTTCTAATTGTGTAGTTGTTTTAGTTGTTCCATGGAATATTGTCCAAAAATTGGAAACGCCACATATAAAATTAAACTATACCAATGTACTGGACTAGTTTGCTGTGTAAATGTTATTGTCTTTATTCTGAAACATTTTTTGGCGCCTAAATCCATGGGAGAGGATACATAAATGGCCGGAAAATTGTTTCTGCCATAAAGAATCCGGCACCGTCTTGTATATCACCCAGGAACGAGCAGGCCGGTTATTGAGGAATACTGAGTACGTTCCGGCACGTTATTGAGGAATACTGAGTACGTTCCGGCACGTTATTGAGGAATACTGAGTACGTTCCGGCACGTTATTGAGGAATACTGAGTACGTTCCGGCACGCCGCTGAATAGTTGCACTCCGGAATACATAGATATTAGAGAAATATTCGCTCGGTGGAATTGTTAGTCTTTTGTGGAAAGCGACTTGGCAAAAATGGATGTGGAGAGCGCTGATTGGCTGGCAGTCATGCAATGGTGATGACGTCATGGTGTTGTTTGATGTCGCTGATTGTTTCGTGTGTGTGTGTGTGTGTGTGTGTGTGTGTGTGTGTGTGTGTGTGACATTATTTTTCATTTGTTTGTTTGTTGTTTTTAATAATTTTCTTATTTCCCTTTGTTTGTTGTTCTTGTTTGGTGGTAATTCGTGCTGACTCATTTGGATGTATTTTTATTCTATCAATTTTATCTGTTTTTATTTATATGTTGACTGAATATATATATTTTTTTAATGTTTTCTATTTCTTCTCCTTCTCATCTCCCGCCATTCATCATCATTGCCATTCATATCATCCTATCTCGTTTCGCTTGCCCTTACCTATCACTCTCTCAGTCTCTCACACTAATTTTTCCTCACACTCCACCACCATAACCATCTTTCACTCTGCTTTCCTGCTCTGCTCTGCCCTTCATAAACCCATCCCATCCATGCTAAACCTCTACCCAACCCTCTACTCTCCTCCTTCCTTCCTTCCTTCCTTCCTTCCTTCCTTCCTTCCTCCTCCTTCTTTCCCTCATAAAAACTCACCTTCTCTCGCTTACCTCCTCCTCGACAGAAATCTCTCGTCTCATATCTTCTCCTCGATCATTAGTGATGGACTCTCTGTTTCTCTTCTCTCCTCATTTTCTTTATATAATTCCTCCCTCCTACCTCGCTATTCTCTCTCTTCATAAGATAATCTATTGTTTTCTCTATACTTTTCCTTTCTTTCTTTCTATCTTACTCTTTCTAATCTTTGGTGTTCGTTTTTCTCGTATTTGCGTTGTCCTTTTGTATGAGTTTCTTCTCTCTCTCTCTCTCTCTCTCTCTCTCTCTCTCTCTCTCTCTCTCTCTCTCTCTCTCTCTCTCTCTCTCTCTCTCTCTCTCTCTCTCTCTCTCTCTCTCTCTCTCTCATATTAATAAGTAAATAAGTAAATAATAATAATAAGAGAATAAGTAGAAGGCGATAGGCTAAGTAATTAAAAAGGAGGCTGAGGTAATTAATAGTGGATAAGGCCAATTAGATTTATCAATTAATACAATGAACTTTTAGATTCTTTAGCAAGGGAACTACTCAACTGTCTCGTTAGCTGCCAATATTTCTAGATAGGCATAAGATATAAGATACTTTGATCCTATCTAGACACTTTGCAAGTACCAACGACAAGGTTATTGACTATACAAAATGCCACCACAGATAGAGTCAAGTACCTATTAGAATAACACTTAAGTAAATCAGTTAGTAAACACACATACATACACACACACACACACACACACAAGGAAAAAGAGATAACATATATTCTACTATTCAAACCAGAGTAAAGGGTATATTATCCTCTTCACGCCCAGATTTTTCCTTTGCTATAAAATATGGTAAGTTGTCAGCAATATAATTACGAAAAGTAACTGAATATACCACATTAAATAGCCGACAATGATACTAAACAGGTCATATCTATAAAATATTGCTTTTAAAGAAAAATATGATAATTGGTAGACGAGCGAATCAGTGAATGAGAAGGTTCGAACAGTCTTGAAGTGGCAGGCACAGGGAAAGACGGGCGATCAGTGCGTCTCAGGACATCGAGGAGGGAGGATGTACAGCCGTGTCTCCCGCTACGGCCCTGCAAAGCTCTGTGTGTATACGAACTCTTTATCTACTTCTGAAGACGGTATAAGTAAGTGCGGTAAAAATTGAGTGTTAGTAGTTGTGTTATAAAGTTGTTTGGTATGTGTGAGATGTAGTAAAAGGGATTTGTGGGTTAATTAAGTGGGTTTTTAAGTGGTTGAAGTAATTACCTGTGGATTGTTAAGGGTTTTGTGTGAATTTATCTAGCAGGGGGAATGGCTCTTATGTCCGCTATAGCTATGGGTGAATGTGTGTGTGTGTGTGTGTGTGTGTGTGTGTGAATGACGTAGATATGCACTGAAAGGGAGGGAGAGAAAATCTATTACGAGGAGGAAAGGGAAAGAAGAGAAAAGGGAATGCAGGAAGATGTAATAACGAGTGGAAAAAAAGGGAGAATGTGTAAATAATTGTAAAATGAAGAAAGAATAATGAGAAATAGATTAGAAAAATATGAGCAATTAGAAAATCCAGATGTATTAATTATATATTTATCAGACTTTTAAAGTTCATGTATTAACACTGAGGGTGAATGCAGGGTTCCGTTTCTAGAGCGGGAGTCGAAGTGGTGGATTGTTCTTGTTTGTGACGTGTTACGGGTGGTTTTATATGGTGGGTGTGGGTGTGTGTGTGTGTGTGTGTTTGTGTGTGCGTGCGTGCGTGCATGTGTGTTTGTGTGTGTGTGTGTGTGTGTGTGCATGTGTGTGTGTGTCAGTGTGTGTGTGTCTTTCTGTCTAGTCTGTCGCGAGCTACTGTTGTAAGAAAGGGAAGAAAATAAAATAGGTAATTAATCTTGTTAATCTTAATTGTTCGTAATGATATGGATTTATAACTCTCTCTCCTGTTTTTATCATTCTAATTTATCTTGTTAATAGCTTGTAATTATATGGATTTTATTCAATTTTAACTTTGATCTCCTGTATCATCTTAATTGATATAATTGTTAATTTATATATAAACTTGTTTGTAATTATGTGGATTTATAACTATCTCCTGCATTTTTACCCTAATTCATCTTTTTCACCCATTTTTCAGGTTGAGGAATGGAAGAAAACGAGTGTGTCTGTCTGTCCGTCCCACCTTATAGCAGCATGTACAGGCGAGGACGGTGATTTGATGGGTAGGAAAGGCAGAATACAGGAGCATAAGAACATAAGGAAGCTGTAAGAATCCATGCGACCTACACGTGGTAGTTCCTGTAGAATATGGTAGTCACCCCTGTAAGAAGGTTCCCGAGAGAGAAGTTGCTGTCGCTCGTGAAGGGTTGAAGGCATGGCACTGCGAGGTAAGATGAGGTTTTATTTTATTGTTGTAAAATTCGATATACTCGTACATTGTTATATATCTTATTGAGAATGATTACATATTGTACCACTACTACTGCTATTATTTTTGCTGCTGCTGCTACTACTACTACCACTACTACTACTATCCTTACCACTACTACTACCACAACTACTACCACCACTACACTACCACTATAACTAAAGACATAACTCACTTAATTCATATTTATCACCCATACTTAGAAAAATATACTTGGATCTTTACTTAACAGATTATAATACATTTTATATAGTTTTATTCCAATAGCTTTCGTTTTTTTTTCATTGGCAGGTGTGTGTGTTTGGCGGCTCCTACACCTGTCCACACCTGTCTCCTTCCACACCTGTTGCAGAACCAGCCACTTCAGGTTAAGGGTTAGTATAGTTCGTCATACTATATTTGTATATAGTCAAAGTATTATGTATATAGTATATTATGTTATAGGATTATATATAGTTTTAGATATAGTATATTATTTATAGTTTTTTTTATTCTTTCGTTTTTTAAAGGAGGAAATAAGTAGTTACATTATAAGTGATATATAATTATAAATAAGTAAATATATAGAAAGATGTAGGTAGTTAAATGGATAAGGGAGATTATTGAGTCACTATATTATTATTATTTAGTTTATTTAAGAGGGAAATGTATTAGGGATAGTATTTAGTTACTAATGTATTATTATTTAGTAACTTACGTTTTTTCTTAAAGGGAAATTAATCTATCGAGTATTTAGTTTATTATTATTTAGTTCCTTTAGTTTTTTTGAGAGGGAAATGCATAAGGGAAAGTATTAAATTAGACACTATTATTATTATTTAGTTGGAGGGAAATGCTTAAGGGAGAGTATTCAGTTATTATATCATTATTTAGTTTCTCAATCATTAGTTTTTTAAGAGGGAAATGAATAAGAGTATTTAGTTTCTGATTATTTAGTTTGATTTTATCAAAGGGAAAATAATCAAGGAGGATTTTGTAGTAATGACAGGAGTTCCTAGTAATAATTAATGTATAGCAAGCCATGTGTGTTAGTGTTAGTATCCATGGCATTGTGGCTTTCAACTAATGGTAATACCTTCCATATGATTATTAATTGCTTAGCTGATATCTACGTTAACGTAAAGTAAAATTAATCTTTTTTTCCCCATGGCTTTTGTTGATAATTAGTCTAATATTCTAATTAAAGTCTCTTATTAAGAATTAGTCTTATTAATTGATATATCTAACGTTAAAAAAATTGATGTCTTTTTTATGCCATGGGTGTTATTGATTGCTTAGTTGATATTTAACGAAAAGAAAAATTTGTTCTTTCTGATGTCAACTCTTTTGAATGCAGAAAGAGATAAAAAGTTGAGCTGGCTAATATTAGCTAGTTATTTGTCACTCAAACGTCAATTTAATTCTGATGACCTATAAAAGTTTTCTCCCATCCATCAATGAATGACTTGTGGATATATTTCATCAGGGAATCAGACAGTTTTCACAAGTCAAGCTGATTTATATTCAAAGGGAAGATATTCGCTGCGGCATTTTGAGAAATGTAAATACCGTAATTTGTATACTGCAGTGCAGGTCATCGTTTTAAAGTGCAATTTTATTGGGTCGTGTAATCTTAGTCATTTTGATGTCTAGATTTTTTCCCCAATTAAATGAAAATAGTGACTGTGCTTTGGGCTCGTCATTAAGATACAGACCAAAGACGATTCCTGCCATTTTAGAACATCACCCCTATTTCCCTTCCTAAGGTTTATCAGTATATATGATATACCGTTATCTTCGTAACTGTTTGTTCTATAATATTATCAAATAAAAAACAGTAAAATACACTAAAGAAATGCCATTATGAGTGAAGAAATATGCATGACCTCAATATATACTTAAACTCTTCGCCATTTAATATTTTGCGAAAAAACATTTTAGATGCTAGCGATAGGAAGAAGCGGATTTTCATTAGCTTTCCATTGATATATTTCGTTTTCTGATACATGAATTACCACCATGCCTAAATTAGCGTTAACTAAAAAAATAACTTCATCAATCGTATCGGCAAGTAAAAAAGTGTTCCATGAATACAGTAGACTATGGCATATCAGTATAAATGATACACTGTTATCTTCGTGAATGTTTGTTCTATAATATCAAATAAAAAAACTAAAATACACTTACACTAAAGAAATTCCATTATGAGACTGAAGAAATATGCATGAACTTATTCACTTAAACTCATCGCAATTTGATATATTGCGTGAAGACTTTTTACATGCAACATATAAATGGAAGCGAATTTAATTAGCTTTCCATTGCTATATTTCATTTTCTGATAAATGAATTAGAACCATGCATAAATTAGCGTTAACTAAATAAATAACATCATCCATCGGGTAATTATCCCGATAGATGTTATTTTTTTAGTTAACGCTAATGTATGCATGGTTATGATTCATTTATCAGAAAACTAAATATAGCAATGGAAAGCTAATGAAAATCCGCTTCTTTATATCGCTAGCATCTAAAATGTTTTCTCGCAAAATATTAAATGGCGATGAGTTCAAGTGAATATTAAGTTCATGCATATTTCTTAACTCTCTCATAATGGCATTTCTTTATTGCATTTTACTGGTTTTTATTTGATATTATAGAACAAACATTTACGAAGATAACGGTATATCATAATACTGATAAACCATAAGGAAGGGAAAAGGGAGTGATGTTCGAAAATGGCAGGAATCGCAAATGGCTCACTGGAAATGCCCAATGAGTGCAAGTCAGTATGAGTAGCTGCTGGAAATAGCCCAAAATGAGTAGCAAGTCCAGTATAGAGTAGTCTTTGTACAGACTATCTTAATGACAGCTAAAGCAAAGATAGTAGTAGTATACAGACAATTTTGAAATGACTTACTTACTAAAAACGTTATGAAACATTTTAGTAGTAAGTAAGTGACCAGGACACGCACGCAGCTGTTTATACAAAATGTTCTCAAAATTCCGTCAGTGAAACTTATCCTCACTTTGAATTAAACCATTCCGTCTGATTTCACTAGGTATATGAAATGAGAATTAATAATATACTCAATGTGATCTTTATTTCATCAATCTTACAAGTGGAGGAAAATCTGCAGCCAGCTGTGTTACATGATGACACTTCCCCTGGCGTACTGTGGGCTGAGCGGAGGAGATCACCACTCATCTGTGGGGTACATGGATTTTTCAACAATGTAGTGTGTGGGTGTTTCGTTGAAAAATAAACGAATTGTTTGAATACTATTGATCAGCATAATCTGTGTGCAAGTTGCTCCATTACTTAAGTTGCAGTTCTGGTATTATATATATATATAGGAAATAGTAAAGTAAAATTTTACTGTGCTTTTCTGAGAGCAAAATAGAAATTTGTAAAACTAAATATGCTTTCATTCGAGCCACAGTAAGATGTCTAAGGAGCAACTAACTTGATTAAGTTTCAGGCGTAGTTCCTGCAGACAAAGGTGTTGTGTGGGAGCGTTATGTTCTTTGGCCGACGTGTGCACATCTTCGCCCATCTTCTGTACGCTGCTGAACAGTCCTACCACGTGTCTCGCGGTCTCTTGTAGCTTCCTTATTTTCTCATTTCCTCCGCCAACACACTTCGGAGAGCTGTGCCTGTGAAAGGAAGGGGGTGAGACCATTGTTACTACCTACACACACAACAGGAATAGACTAGGATTATAGCCTTGCTGTAATCATTCGTTCTGTCATTAAGATAGTACATCAAACTATCTTAATGACAGAACAAAGGATTACAGCTAAAGCCCGAAGCAAAGTCACGATATTTTTACTCCTGTTATAATTTGGTGAAAAAATTAAATTGAAAAATCTTCTGACATCAAAATGACTAAGATTACACGACCCAATAAAATTTCACTTTAAAACTATGACCTGGCTGCAGTTCTATACAAATTACGGTATTTACAATGTCTTCAAAAAGCCGCAGCGAAACTTATCGGCTTGACTGTGAAACTACTTATCCGATTGTGAAAAAAAGTGGTTGACGTCTGATTCCCTGATGAATATATCCACAAGTCGTTGATGGATGGGAGAAAACCTTTATAGGTCATCGGAATTAAACTGCATTGACGTTTGAGTGACAAAACCTAGCTAATATTAGCCACCTCAACTTTTTATCTGTTTCTGCATTCAAACGAGTTGTGGCATCAGAAAAAACTATTTTTTCTTTACG
Source organism: Chionoecetes opilio (assembly GCA_016584305.1). NCBI lineage: Eukaryota > Metazoa > Arthropoda > Malacostraca > Decapoda > Majidae > Chionoecetes > Chionoecetes opilio. Next base: position 92,232 of record JACEEZ010003051.1, read on the forward strand.
TTAAATAACAACTAAGCAATCTATAAAACCCATGGCATAAAAAATATCCATTTTTTTACGTTAGATCAACTAATCAATTAATAAAACACTTGATTACTTATTAGACTAATTGAAAGCATAAAAAATATAAAAAAGGTAACTTTAATTATCAACTAAGCAATCAAAGATAAATTTACTTTACGTAACCGTAGATATCAGCAAAGCAATTAATAATCATATGGAAGGTATTATTATTAGTTGAAAGCCACAATGCCTTGGATACTAACACACATGGCTTGCTAGATACTTTAATTATTACTAGGAACTCCTGTCATTACTACAAAATCCTCCCTTTGATTATTTTCCCTTTGATAACCACGAAATAAGAAACTAAATACTCCTATTCATTTCCCTCTTAAAAAACTAATGATTAAGAAACTAAATAATGATATAGTAACTGAATACTCTCCCTTAAGCATTTCCCTCTTAAAAAAGAGAACTAAATAATAATAATATAGTTAACTTAATACTTTCCCTTATGCATTTCCCTCTCAAAAAAACTAAAGAAACAAAATAATAATAGTTGACTAAATACTCTCCTATACATTAATTTCCCTTTAAGAAAAACTTAAGTTACTAAATAATAATACTCTAGTAACTAAATACTATCCCTAATACATTTCCCTCTTAAATAAACTAAATAATAATAATATAGTGACTCAATAATCTCCCTTATCCATTTAACTACCTACATCTTTCTATATATTTACTTATTTATAATTATATATCACTTATAATGTAACTACTTATTTCCTCCTTTAAAAAACGAAAGAATAAAGAAACTATAAATAATATACTATATCTAAAACTATATATAATCCTATAACATAATATACTATATACATAATACTTTGACTATATACAAATATAGTATGACGAACTATACTAACCCTTAACCTGAAGTGGCTGGTTCTGCAACAGGTGTGGAAGGAGACAGGTGTGGACAGGTGTAGGAGCCGCCAAACACACACACCTGCCAATGAAAAAAAACGAAAGCGATTGCAACAAAAAAAAATATAAATGCATTACACTGGGAAAGTTTTAAGAGAAAAAATAATCTGTTAAGTAAAGATCCAAGTATATTTTTCTGAGTATGGGTGATAAATATGAATTAAGTAAGTTATGTCTTTAGTAATAGTAGTAGTGGTGGTAGGCTAGTAGTTGTGGTAGTAGTAGTGGTAAGGATAGTAGCAGCAGCAGCAAAAACAATAGCAGTAGTAGTGGTAAAATATATAATCTTTCTCAATAAGATATATAACAATGTACGAGTATATCGAATTTTACAACAATAAAATAAAACCTCATCTTACCTCGCAGTGCCATGCCTTCAACCCTTCACGAGCGACAGCAACTTCTCTCTCGGGAACCTTCTTACAGGGGTGACTACCATATTCTACAGGAACTACCACGTGTAGGTCGCATGGATTCTTCAGCTTCCTTATGTTCTTATGCTCCTGTATTCTGCCTTTCCTACCCATCAAATCACCGTCCTCGCCTGTACATGCTGCTATAAGGTGGGACGGACAAGACACACTCGTTTTCTTCCATTCCTCAACCTGAAAAATGGGTGAAAAAGATGAATTAGGGTAAAAATGCAGGAGATAGTTATAAATCCACATAATTACCAACAAGTATATAATAATTATATAAATTAACAATTATATCAATTAAGATAATACAGGAGATCTAAGTTAAAATAAAATAAAATCCATATAATTACAAGCTATTAACATTAACAAGATTAATTAAGATAAAACAGGATTGAGTTATAAACCACATCAATACGAACAATTAAGATTAAGATTAATTATTATATTTTCTTCCCTTTCTTACAATAGTATCACGATACTATTGTAACACAAACACACAAACACAAACCCACACACACGCAAACCCACACACAAACCCACACACACTCCGTAGTCCTGGGGAACTCCGTAGTGTAAGGGCTAGCACGCTCGGCTCACAACCGAGAAGTCCCGTGTTCGATCCCCGGGCGGAGCGAAGACAGACGGGCGGTCTTCTTAAAACCCGAGCCCCTGTCCACCCAGCAGTGAATGGGTACCGGGTGTTAGCCGGGGGTTTGTGACCCGCCTCCCGGGGTGGTGGCTTCGGCCAACACTAAAGATGAATGAGAAAAATAAATGTTGATATGGAGACTGGGCCATACGAGCGTTGCTCTGGCCCTGTAAAATACAACTAGATGAATAAAACTAGATGAATACACACACGCCCACCATATGAAACCACCCGTAACACGTCACAAACACAGGAACAATCCACCACTTCGACTCCCGCTCTAGAAACGGAACCCTGCATTCACCCTCAGTGTTAATACATGAACTTTAAAAGTCTTATAAATACATAATTTAATACATCTGGATTTTCTAATTGCTCATATTTTTCTAATCTATTTCTCATTATTCTTTCTTCATTTTACAACTATTTACACACTCCCTTTTTTTCCACTCGTTATTACATCTTCCTGCATTCCCTTTTCTCTTCTTTCCCTTTCCTCCTCGTAATATATTTTCTCTCCCTCCCTTTCAGTGCATATCTACATGATTCACACACACACACATTCACCCATAGCTATAGCGGACATAAGAGCCATTCCCCCTGCTAAATACATTCACACAAAACCCCTAACAACCCACTGGTAATTACTTCAACCACTTAAAAACCCACTTAATTAACCCACAAATCCCTTTTACTACATCTCACACATACCAAACAACTTTATAACACAACTACTAACACTCAATTTTTACCGCACTTACTTATACCGTCTTCAGAAGTAGATAAAGAGTTCGTATACACACAAGAGCTTTGCAGGGGCGTAGCGGGAGACACGGCTGTACATCCTCCCTCCTCGATGTCCTGAGACGCACTGATCGCCCGTCTTTCCCTGTGCCTGCCACTTCAAGACTGTTCGAACCTTCTCATTCACTGATTCGCTCGTCTACCAATTATCATATTTTTCTTTTAAAGCAATATTTTATAGATATGACCTGTTTAGTATCATTGTCGGCTATTTAATGAGGTATATTCAGTTACTTTTCGTGGGTGATATATCATTTAGTTTGATATATCATATATCATGAGGTTTTACTGTTCGTAAATTTATGAGATGGCAACTAATATTGCCATTACATTCTTTATATGCATTTACGAGCCTGACACTATCGTACACACTTGTACAATAGAATATTTCATATTAATCATCAAAAGAATATTACATCCATCATTATTATCTTATCTCATAATACATACTTCTTCTTGCATTTTGAGGGTGATATTCGCCCACACCATGTTGCCCTTCTCAAGCTTGCTGGTTAATCGGTCGTAATTTTCACCAACCAGTGCCAGCAGCGCCTCCGTTCTGGGGACGTTCCACATCTGAAAGTCTCGCTTTCCGCCATGATATCGTAGATCTGCGAGAAGTATTCAAGTGTTATGTCTCATAAAAGTAGGGATAATTAATCATTATTCAAGGCCCGAGCAATAAATTAACTTAATCATCCACTTAAAGTAAAATAATCACTCGCGCGTTACTCAGGTTAGGTTAGGTTTCATGGATTACTGCCTTATTGAGGGAAAGAACGTACTGCCTGATTTATTGGAAAAAAAATCTTCATTCTTCATGAGAATAAGCATAAATAATCACCCACAAAATGGATGTCATTTTCCGAAATAAGGAGAGAAAATTAATCTTTACCCAAATTAAGTAAAGGCAACTAAACCTACTGTTTGTAATACATAATCCAGTAAAGCCAGTAATAATTTAATGTACCTTCAGACAACTGTCCATGCACACAAGCATCTGCAGCCTGAGGTGTGGCGTACACCACGGCACAGCTGGGTCTGCGGCACTCGTACAAGCTGGAAGAAAAGAGAAAGAAAAAATTATGTGGTAAGCATTGTGAGGATCATGTTTTTGCATATAATTATCTTGCAAGAGACATAAACTATGTAGGCCAGGTCTGTGGTCTTTTCAATCACACTGGTAATCAAAACTGCGGTAAGAAGGAATTTTTCATTTACGGTATTCCCACATAGGTAATTGTTTAAGGGGAGGCGCCTCCTAGCATTAGTGGAGGGTACATTCATATTATTCTAATTGTTCTAAGGTATATATTTCTTTGAAGACTTAAGTAAATGCAATAAGATCTGCATGTATCAGCACAATTACTTTCGTGGTTCTGCAGGAAAAAAATTACAAACGAGTATTTATTATTTGTAATAAGAGCAGAGCTAGAAACATAAATGGGAGCCAGCATGAAACCACCAGTTAGAAATTGCGCACTCAATTTTTTGATATGTCTCACCATTGCTGTGCAAAAAAATGACCAAAATCACCATTTTATGAACCCCGTAATTCTACCCCTTCTTTTACTTTCAATAAATCATATCAGCAGTGTTTTTTTGTTTAGAAAAAAATCACATGGGCAAATTATTTACCATTCATTTATCTTTCAGCAGATATTTGTTTTTTTTATTATGTTCACAACTAATGGAGTTATAAGTCTCCAAAGTACAATAATTGCACTTTCCAGATATCAATAGAAAACGGAGGTTTCTGCAGGGAGGAGACCTCAAAATTGATAACACAAATTAATTTATTTGCAAGGGAAAGAATTATCGTACAGCTGCCAAACTTTCACAGAGAACGCGTGACATGTTCAGCTATTTTTCGGAGTAACTTTTATAAAATGGCTGGAATAGTGAAAAATACCCATTATTTGGCAGCGCCTCCCCTTAAGTGCTCCCTCTAGTTTATGATTTTCTCTTATTCTTAGATGTCAGGCCAATGTTAGTCTTTGCCTTTCCTGATAAGAATATATACCTGGAAAGGTTTGAATTATTTGACGCTCTGTTTATGGTTAGGTTTTTCTGTCTTGTCTCTCCATCTAGTTCTCAGGGCAGACAAGAGAACTAGATGGAGAGACGAGATAAGAAGTTTTGCAGGGATGGCTAGGAATAGATGGGCAGCTAACAGAGATGTGTGGAGAAGGATGGGGAAAGCCTTTGTTTTGTAGTGGAATCATGATGATTATGATTAGGTTACCATCACATACTCTGAAAATTATTGACTTTCAGGGAGTAACTGGAACTGTCGCCAATCGGAATTCTCACCGACGTCGGCGAGTGTTCCCATTTTTCCCGTCAGCGGAAATTCAAATTTTCGGCAACAGTTCCAGTTCTTGATTTTGATATTACAGTACCCAATATATACAGTTAATAAGCCTTTACCCGTGTTTCTGCATTCAGGGATTATATACCTGCAATAACTTGATAAGTTAGGTTAGGTTAGGTAACCAATGATAAGGCGGGAAAGTCAGAGTGAGTTTGCTTTAGGGGGATTGCTGCCAACAACAGGTCTGTGTTTGTGCAACCCGGTCAAAATTGCTAGTAAAATACGAGGCTTGAGAGTGGCGTTATGTGGTCTGGATCACAAGCAAGGTGTCTGACCTCGGGCACGGTTGACATGGTACCAAATTCCAGCGAGGGACTTGGTGCTGCGAACCTTAGTTAAAAAATTACCCCAACATTTATTTCTCACCTGTTGCCTTTTGTCAGTTAGATGACGGGCAACAGCATCAAGCATAGCATCGCGGGCATCAGTGTTGGAGGGATCGTGTTGCCAACGCCTTTGGTAGGTGGCTAGGTTCTGGTGACAGGTGACAATTACTGGGTCCCTACCATAGGTAACTGGTGTACTCACAGGAGACCTGGAGTGTGTCCTGCTTTGAGACACAAAATCCCCTCAGGGAGACCCTGATACAAAGATGCTGCATTAGCAAAGGATTCCTTTGTGACAGCATATCAATCCCCAACACACAAAACTAGCTGGGGCATACGTGCTCAAGGAACGGTGAGCCGGGGCCTCCTTAGAAAAGGGGCAGAGGTGAGAGGCAGTGGTTTCTAATGCAAAACTATCAATGAGGAGATACCTGAGGAGATGTGTTTCAGCAGTATGCAGAGGTAAATTAATCAAGGTTACATAGTCTAGCCTACCACCCTGAACATGTGTAGGAATACTGTCACCTGTAAGCACAACTGGATCGGTTGAATCAAGAAAAGCCTTCCAACGAACACCATTAACATTTGATAACTACCATGTCTGGCATTTAGGTCCCCCATTATGACACACTTTTCTTCTAATACACAATTAGGAAGGTCAGCAACATGAAAGGCACCTGCATGAACATATAGATTCACAAAAAGAATAATATCACCCCTATGAGTATGGACGCTTATGATAATAAATTCAACACCATTATGGGTGCCCATCTCCTTAAGGGTGACAGGGAGCCCTTGTTTGACATACATGGCCAGACCCCTGCTACTACCAGCATCACAGCCCAGAGTATGACAGACATAACCACGTAAAGGCAGTACCTCAGGTCCAACCTCCTGAAGAGCAATGATATCAGGTTTTTGTATGATAACATAGGAATGTTGGTCTGTGAACCAAGTACGTAAGCCATTTATGTTCCAGGTTAATGAATGCTAAGTCTTACAGTCCATGTTGGGATGTTGGTCTGCAGAGGTAGCATCCAGTCGCCATGCCATGTCATCCATTGGTTGAGTCAAGGCCTGTATCTGAACCACGAGTGTGTGAAGGGTTTCCTGCCTGTCCACCTCTGGGGCAGGGCACACTGCACCCTGGGACTGGTGCTAGGTCTTACGGGCCAACGCTTCAGATACAACAGGAGTGCAGTCCATAGCATGCCCATCAGCAGAGTCTCCATAAGTGATGTCGTCCTGCACAAGCGTGGCTCCTTGAGGTTCATTGGTGTCTCTCACAGGGATGGTAGTACAGGCTGCATCCTCAGCTGGTCTAGCACTCAGACGAGCTTCCAGAGTGTTGAGCCGATCCTCTATGGAAGCTTCAAGGGTGGCCATCTTGGTAGTGAGAGTCTTCACCATCTCAACAAGCTGGTGTATCAGCACCTGTGTGCTGTTGTCTGGGGGATTACTGGCTGTAGAGGGAGGCTGGGAAGAGAGTGGCAATTGTGGGAATTCTGTGGCGAGGTGGGTATTATCCCATGCATTACATTGTGGCAGGGACACAGGTTGGAGGGCTGCCTGTCGCTGGTTCTAATTGGTAAGGTGTTGATTGATGTCAAATGTACCAACAGAGCGTGGCTTGGAAGGACAGCGGCCAGAGTTTGCATTATGGGTGCCCCCACAGTTGCAACACTTCGGAGGAACTTAAGCCCCTGCCGTATCTTCTCAGAGAAGATCTTAAGAGTTATGTCATCCTGTACAGTGCCTGCCCCGATGGAAGGCAAATCTGCACCGCCATTCCTTGTGTCCCCAGCGGCTGCAACGGCGACAGAGGTCAGGTTCAGGGACATAAGCAGTAGCGCGCTTAAGACCCATCGCTCCAACAAACCTCACGGCTTGCTGATCTTCACCAGACACAACCTCAAGGAGCTGTGGGCGTGGGGACTGGCCAACCATCCGATGCTTCAGCCACAGGAAGCCATCAGGCAAGCATTTATGTAGGTGGGCACATCATGAATAACAAACACCTGCTGCTGCTCCTCAGCAGTGTCAAGGACCAAATTATTAAAGCCCTCAGTAGTAAGCTGGGTATTGAGTGGGCCATCCTTAAGAGTAAAGGAAGGGGCATTCCTACCTTCCTTGAACAATGGTTCTGTTTCTGGGTGTTGACATAGCAGAGTCATGTACCATGTGTATTTACCAGCCGTGCTAAGGTTGCAGGCCCTGGGAAAAAGAAGGTGGAGACGGCGAGTACAGGGAGATCCTGAAGATACGAGCAGTTAGGTTCCACCTGGCATACTCGTAAAGCGAAATCTCGTATAGCGAAATACATAACTAATGGTAAAATATAAGTTTGGTTCCAGGACTCCATCAAAGACATGTTTTTCAAGCTAAAATAAACTGTAGCGGTCCCAAGGTTGGGGCCGCGAACCTGGCTAATTACCCCTAAAGGTCAGGCCGCACACCTGGCTAATTACCCTTCAGGTCACGCCTTGCTTGCCTTGGTGACCTGACTGGGGTCAACCAAAATCCCCCTTTGTCCAGCCCGGGAGTCCAGTATTCAGTCAGTTACCTACCAACCACTACAGTGAGAGGAACACCACTCCTCCTCTCCCTGTGTTCCTCTCACTGTGGTGGTAGGTAGGTAACTGCCAGAAGCTGGTCTAGGAAGCCAGGGCGGGAACCCAGCAACGGAGGTGCGGGAGGAATTTGGATCAGGAGCGAGTCAGGTCCACGCCAGGTGTTGGCTTGACCTTTAGGGGTAATTAGCCAGGTGTGCGGCCACAAGCTTGGGGCCACCACATCATCATCATACAGCCCAGGACAGCCCAGATGCATACGTGGTAGGGCACGCATTTTGAACTTGGTAATTTTACTCACCCCAGTTTGAATGTCGTAGCATTGGATTTTCGATCTCGTATATTGAAAATAGACCTAATTTACTCAGCTCGTATCATTGATTTCTCGTATACCGAATACTCGTATAACGGGACTTCCCTGTACTAGGTGGTGTATTTGGGTCAGGAGCGAGTCAGGTCCACGCCAGGTGTTGGCTTGACCTTTAGGGGTAATTAGCCAGGTGTGCGGCCCCAAGCTTGGGGCCACCACATCATCATCATACAGCCCAGGACAGCCCAGATGCATACGTGGTAGGGCGTGCATTTTGAGCTTGGTAATTTTACTCACCCCAGTTTGAATGTCGTAGCATTGGATTTTCGATCTCGTATATTGAAAATAGACCCTAATTTACTCAGTTCGTATCATTGATTTCTCGTATACCGAATGCTCGTATAACGGGACTTCCCTGTACTAGGTGGTGTACGGCATGAAACACAGTTACCCTGGTCGTCGTCTGACATGGCTGATGGGGCTTCCTCGTCTGTATCACTCTCAGGGAGAGGGGAGCAGTCAGAGTTTACTCGGGACCTCTTGACGGGGCGCTGGGATACAGTTGGACTTCCATCACTCTCGCTCCGCTCAGGCTTCTGCACACACAAGGGCTGTTCTGCTACACTATCAGGGCTGATAGTTTCTTCCATATACTTTCCCATATGGCGAGTATAGATGTGCTGAGGAGGTCCCCTTGCACGCCGATCTCTCCCCAGGCGTGAGGAAACTTTGCCAGTCATGAAAGACTTGCAGTAGGGCGTCCATGCAAGTACGCAGCAGAGACGCCACTCACCATGGAAACTTTATTAGCTAAAGATATGCATCCCCTGTATCATTTTGGTTATCCTTCTCTGCACTGATTCTAACAAGGCTATATCCATCCTATGATACGGAGACCAAAACTGAATCGCATAGTCTAGGTGAGGTCTGACTAGAGCCAAATAAAGCTTTAGAATAACCTCAGCACTTCTACTTTTAACACTCCTGGTAATAAATCTGTTGGCTAGATTTCTAGCCTCAATACATTGTTTCCTAGGACAGAGGTCTGAGCTCACCCGCACTCCCAGATCTTTCTCATCTTCTGATCTTTTCAACAATACATTGCGTATAGTGTATCTATTACCAGGGTTTTTTCTACCAACATAAATTACGCTACACTTGTCAATATTAAATTCCATCTGCCACCTATCTACCCACTCATTAAACTTATCTAAGTCTCCCTGCAATATGTTTACATCAGACTGTGATCTAATAATCCTACCTACCTTCGTATCATCAGCAAACTTGCTGATATCACTGCTAATCCCCCTGTCGGAAATTATAAATTTCTCCAGAGATAATTAAGAATATTACTAAAATTAAATAGTAGTAAACATAGGAGTACAGGTTGAAGTTCCCAAACTCGGCAACTGCGGGACCAGCGCCGAGCCGAGTAATGGAATTTTCCGACTTTTAGAACGTAGATATATTAAGGGGAAAAAAAGCAATTTTCTCAGAAATAGTTAACACATTGTTCTTCCCTTTCTTTTCACTTCCACCAGTAGGTGTTCCTGGACGTTTGGGAGCCATAATACCAATAACAGACCTGTAGAAGTACACAAAATAACAGTGTACACAACTCTACAGTCACAACACCACTGAACAATAACAACAAACAAATCGGCGGGAGCAGCCAAGCGGCCTAGTGTGGTGGCACCTAGCGGCCGACCCGGCAACTACGCGCCGTGTTTTGGGTGTTCTGCCGTGTTTTGGAAAATCCGGAACCATAGCCGAGTTTTGGGTGCTGCCGAGTCTTGGGATGCCGAGTTTGGGAACTTCAACCTGTAATATAAATTTATTGCGAAATTGATTTGGTCTCGTAATACCTTTGGAGCGAAGCGACGACCAGGGGAACACAGCTGACTCGCCCTCTTTTAGACACACACCACCGAGGCGAAAAGATCATCGCCCTTTGCTCCTTATCCACATTTAGAGAAACCTTATGGTCATGGTGTTCTCGTGTAAATATTGTAAATAGTATGCATGGAGAGCATGGGTTACTAAACCCAAATATCCCTGTCCATGAGTCCGCTTGTTCCATCGAGAAGGTTTCGTCTGCCTGCAATATTGTCTTCAATCTTCAACATCTAAGACGTCACCAGCTAAGTACACCCTTTTGCAGGAGGTCTGGCAGTTAAACCACTACAGTTCTCCTAGCTTATTGAGATCTCAATAATAAGGTTTAGCTTGGTGACATTAGTGGACAGCCACTACCACCAGGTAAATATTTTTAGTGGTAGTTAGTTAATTTCTAGTTGTCCCTTAATTTAATTCTCTTTTTCAGTTGTGAGTTTAATTCAAGCACCAGTGTTTTAATTTATATTTAGGAGTGTAACCATTTAATTCATCCTATCAATTTATTTCCCACACCCCCTATCTAAGTCATTGATGTAAATAAAAAATAGTAATACGTAGTTCCAAAACAAATCCCTGTGGCACCCCTCGTTACTTGCCCCCATTCAGATTTAGAACCATTAATGGTAACCGTTTGTTGCCTATTACTTAGCCAAGCTCTTATCCAACGAAGAACCTTCCCATCTATTCCATGTGCCTTAACCTTATTTAAGAGTCTTCCATGTGGTACCTTGTTGAATGCCTTACTGAAGTCCAGGTATACTATATCATAATCCTCATCATTATCTGCTGTTGCATAAACTTTCCTATAAAAACTCAATAAATTAGTGAGATATGATCTACCCTTGGTGAACCCATGTTGTGAATCATTTACCAAACTATGCTCTTCTAAATGTTCTCTTAAATTTTCTGCAATAACAGATTCCAATAATTTACCTACCACTGACATCAGACTAACAGGTCTATAATTTGACATTTATCATGTAGGATCACCCTTCTTGAAAATGGGAACTACATCACCTTTCCTTCACATCAACGGCACTTCGCCTAAATCAACCGATTTCCTAAATACAGTCAAACCTCGAGTTTCGAAAGTCTCCCTTTTTGAACAAATCGGTTCACGAACAGAATTTCAAACTCATAATTGCACCGGTTGCCGTACGATAACTCGGTTGCCGAACAATTATTATTATTATTTTTTTTTTTTACATCACAAAGGACTGGCCAAAGGCACAACAAAAAGAGGTAGCACAAAGCCCGCTTAGTTGCCAGTCCCTATAAAGAAGTCAGTAAGAGAATAAAAAAAGTTATAATGAAAAAAAAAAAAAATAATAAAAAATGTTGTAATATAATATTACATTGCATTTATAGGCATTTTTATGCATGAAATACAACTAAAAAGGTAAAAAAATGTCTTTATTTTGAGGGTCAGGAACGGATTAATCCATTTTATAGTGTTTCTTATAGAAAAATGTGTTTCAGTTTTAGAACAACTCGGTTTTAGAACAACTTTTGGAAATGAATTATGTTAGAAAACCAAGGGAATGTCTGTATGTGCACTAACGACTCACTAACAACCTCTTTGCATTTTTTGATTACCCTGGGATAAACTTCATTTGGTCCTGGTGACTTAAATTTCTTCATTCTATCTATACCTTCTATCATTTCCCTAGTTATCACAATATCTTTGACTTTCTCATCATCGCTTCCTCTAAACATTATTCCTTCCTTAAACAATACATATAATGTCACCATTATTTGGTTCGTTTACCTTCTATTCGCATGCATGAAAGCAAAATTTCTCAAATCATGCCCTTTATATTTCTGCCCGTAATCATGCCAAATCTTTACTTCAACTTGCCAAAGACTCCTTCATTCATAGAAAATGTCAATCTTTCTGAATCAAATTCCTCTCGTGATTTCTGGCATCTAGCTAATAACATCTCTAACAATTTTTCTTCTTCATCTTTCCCTCCTATGCTTCACCCAGATGGCTGCACAGCTGTCTCGTCTATTTCTTAAGCTGAACTCTTTGCTCAAACCTTTGCTAAAAATTCCACTCTGGTTGATGAAGGGCTTGTTCCTCCTTCTCCTCCACCCTCTGACTATATTACGCCTGTTATTAAGATCCTTCATAACTATGTTTTCTTTGCCCTTTCTGGCCTAGATCCTCGATAGGCTTACGGTCCTGATGGAGTCCCTCCTATTGTTCTCAAAAACTGTGCTTCTGTGCTTGCACCTGCCTGGTCAAACTTTTCCATCTTTGTCTATCTACTTCCACCTTTCCTGCTTGCTGGAAGTTTGCTCACATCCAACCTGTTCCTAAGAAGGGTGACCGTTCTAATCCTTCAAACTACCATCCTATAGCTTTGACTTCCTACCTATCTAAAGCTTTTAAATCTATACTTAATAAAAAGATTCTTAAGCATCTATCTGCTCACAATCTTATATCTGATCGTCAGTACGGTTTTCCGTAAATAAAAGGGCGATCTGCTGGCGATCTTCTAACTTTCCTAACTGAATCTTGGTCATCCTCCTTTAGGGGTTTCGGTGAAACTTGCTGTTGCCCTTGACATATCAAAAACTTTTGATAGAGTCTGGTACAAATCTTTAATTTCCAAACTACCCTCACACGGTTTCTATCCTTCTCTCTGTACCTTCATCTTAAGTTTCCTTTCAAACCGTTCTATTGCAGCTATTGTAGACGAACATTGTTCTTCTCCTAAATCTATCAATAGTGGTGTTCGCCAGGGTTCTGTCCTATCACCCACTCTCTTTCTATTATTCATTAATGATCTTCTAAGTCTAACTCAAAGCCCTATCCACTCCTACGCTGATGATTCTACCCTGCATTTTTCAACGTCGTATATTAGACGTCCAACTCAACAGGAACTAAGTGATTCACGGAGAGATGCCACCGAGCGCCTAACTTCTGATCTTTCTATAATTTCTGACTGGGGCAAAGCAAACCTTGTTTTGTTCAATGCCTCAAAAACCCAATTTCTTCACCTATCTACTCGACAAAACCTACCAGATAACTATCCCCTCTTCTTTAATGACACTCAACTATCTCCTTCTCCTACAATGAACATTCGTGGACTATCCTTTACTAAAAACCTGAACTGGAAATCTCACATCTCATCTCTTGTTAAAACAGCTTCTAAGAAGTTAATGTAGGATATTATTGTTACTCTGTGTTTATTCTTAAGTCTTTGTACACTTGGCAACCGCGACCTGTTCCAACAATGTTCATGGGTAGTCGCCGCCCCGCGTATGCGCTAACCAGGACACAGCCTGGGTCAACTCCTCCTCCGCGCCAGATCACATACAAGTTTCATGGCGGGAGGTTCGGCCACTCCTATCATATTGTAAACACGTGTCACAGTTACCCTTGCCTTATCTTAATATAAACTACAAAAGCAGCCAAGTGTTCTTTTTCAACCTGCTTAACCCAAAGGAGAACGCCTCCTACATAATGCATTATGTAGGAGGCTTGTGTCCTGGTTAGCGCATATGTGGGCCGGCGACTACCCATGAACATTGTTGGAACAGGTCGCGGTTGCCAAGTGTACAAAGACTTAAGAATAAACACAGAGTAACAATAATATCCTACATTAGGTGTCCTGTGGCATCTGCATCCTTTTTTTTTCTTCCTCCCAGTTGCTTGCTCTCTACAGGGGCCTTATCCGCCCATGTATGGAGTATGTCTCACATGTTTGGGGGGGATCCACTCATACAGCTCTCCTAAACAGGGTTGAGTCAAAAGCTTTTCGTCTCATCAACTCCCCTCCTCTGACTGACTGTCTTCAATCTTTAAATCACCGCCGCAATGTTGTTGCTCTTGCTATCTTCTACCGTTATTATCTCCATGCTCACTGCTCTTCTGAACTTGCTAACTGCATGCCTCCCCCCCTCCCGCGGCCTCGCTGCACAAGACTTTCTACTCATTCTCATCCCTATTCTGCCCATCTTCCTAATGCATGAGTTAATCAGTATTTTTACTCTTTCATCCCTTTCACTGGTAAACTCTGGAACTCTCTTCCTTTCTATTTTTTTACCTTCCTACGACTTGGATATTTTCAAGAGAAAGTGACAAGACATCTCCCGAACTAAATTGGCCCACCCCCCTTTTTTCATTCTCTTACTGTCTTCTTTATAGGGACTGGCAACTGAGCGGGCTTTGTGTTACTTCTTTTTGTTGTGCTCTTGGCCAGTCCTTTGAGATGTAAAAAAAAAAAAAAAATAATAATATTTACCCATACAACCAACTTGATGCATTCCTTTAAGTCTAAAACATTGGATAGTGTTGTAGGACATATGGTCGAATGCTTTTATTTTGCCAACAATCTTCATTATAACGCCATGAATAATGTAAAACCTTTATATTTTATTTTGCAATAACCTATGTTGACCATGTTAACACTGAATTGTAGTTGGTTTGGTAGGAAATAATGGCAAATAAGTCTAGCCTGACACCCTTGACCCGATGTACTAGAGCTGACGGGAGGTTCCCAGATGGTCACCAGATGTCAAGTAAGCTTAGTCTTCAACCTTATTAAATTGTTGACAAAGAATGTATAATCCTCGTGTTGTGTTCACTCACCGGCCGCCGGGTATCAACTGCCGTCAGCTGACCATTCGCCGATCAGCTGGTCCGGCATCACAACGATGTCATGTCATGACGTCATAGCGCTCCATATTCAAAAGGAGTTCACCCTTGTTCCACACATCAACACTCTCGTCCTTCTCTTCTTAGTTGACAACACTTCCGTCCTTCTTCTCTTCTTCCCAGTGCTTGTGAAGGACCACGAAATATGTATCCAAATACATAGCTCCTTCTTCCCAGTTCTTGGGAAGGACCACGAAATATGTATCCAAATACATAGCTCCTTCTTCCCAGTTCTTGGGAAGGACCACGAATATGTATCCAAATACATAGCTGCTTCTTCCAAGTTCTCTGAAATATATCCCAATACATAGCTTCTTCCCCTGGACAGCTATTCTGGTTCCGGGCGACTGCAACTCGCAGTCGCTCGGTTAATGCCCCCTTCTTGGTGAGGCAATCAGCTAGTTGTCCAGACTTATCCACCCACGTTACTTCGGTAACCTCTCCACGCTCCAGCATATCACATAACACAGCAATGTCAATCCGCAGTCTCCTATCTTCTACACACCGACACGAGTGAAGAGCGTCTACCAGGCTCTTGTTATCGGTGAAACACCTTATCTTAAGAATCCCACTGTTGGAGATTTCATGCAGAAGCTTAGCCAGATACACTGCTGTCTCAGCACACTCCAACAGTGCCAGGGCCTCAGCGGACTGGGTGGATTTAACAACTCTCTTGATCTTCTTTGACTGACAGTAAACGGGACATCTCTTCCCACCATTGTCCCGTAAGAATATAGCAAAACCTCCTTGTGACCCATTGCCCGCTAAGTTGGCAAACGAGGCATCTGAAAAGTACTCCAAGTATGTAGCAATCTTCCAGTTCCTCCATCTTTGGCATATATAACTTCACAATATCTGTCTTCACTCTTGCTATCACCTTGTTAAGCCGCAGAAGATCAGCCACAATCGCCTGACTACATGCCACACTCAACTCGTACACATCAAAGGCTATGTCTGGCCGGGTATGCGTGGCTATCCAATTTAACTGGCCCACTAGAGCCCTATATTCCGACCTTTCTGACTCCGACAATTCGCTCGATTTTACAGTTGCCCGTTGTCTGCAGACTGGTAGACGGTTGTCTGCAGTCACGATCGATGCATACTGAAGCTGGTCCAATGTTATACTTCCATCCTCATAGGAGACAATGTTCAGACCCACATATGTACTTAAATGCCTTGGACTCAGTGCTACTGATGAGGAAAACTTGACTTAACGGGTCTATCACATGCTTCTTGAAGTCAGAAGTCCCAGTCCAAAATAAGTCATCAACGTAAATACACACCACGCCTTCAACCTTGCCGTTACATCACCAGGAGAACAAAGCTGAATCCAGTGAAGACACCATAGCTCCGAGATTCAGTAACTGATTTTTCACTCGCAGGTACCAGTGTCTAGCCGCATCACACAAACCATAAACAGTCTTCTTCAGCTTCCATAGTTGTCCATCAGCAAACTCCGGCAGAGGTCGTAGATGTACAACTCTTCCAATTTCGTTACCCTGCAAATAGGCAGCTTTCACATCTAGGGAGTGCCAACCGGTGGAAGCAGCAATTGCTAGTACCAAACGCACCGCTTCCTTAGAACATGTAGGCGAATCTTTCCGAATTTCACCTGTGTCCTCTTCGAATCCCCTCGCAACCAAACGTGCCTTCACCACTGTCTGTCCTCCTTTGACTTTTTCTGTCACAACCCACCGTACCGAGAATGCCACCTGTCCAACATCTTCCACCTCCTCATATACATCATTTTCCTGCCAGTTTATAATCTCTTTCTCCTTGGCACACAGCACCTCCTCTGAGTTGAAAAGAACCATCATCTCTGTAGTATCATCGACCACCTCCCAAGTGCAAAAGTCCCTGTTCAGATCTGCCCAAGAGATGCGTCCATCCAAGTCCCACCTAAAATTATAACAGTCCTTATATTTTCCGGTGGCCTTACCAGCTCTACCCACCACACGCCCAGACACCAATTCACCGCTCTCAGTTCGTACACCCTGTATTCGTTGATCAGAGGTGAGTCTTGTAGGCTGATTTGGAGCTGACTCAAGGCCTGGTTCACTCGACTCGCTTGAATCATCACCGACCTCAGGCTCACACGGTCCATCTCCACTCTCCGACTCCTCATCAGGTGGATACTCCTTCGATGATGGCCCTGTTTCCTTGGCCTCTTCCTGCACAGTCTGAATATTGTCAATATCTCCTCCAGCTGTCGAGTCCCTACCTGGAGCACGCGCCAACCGACACTCGTGAACTCTCACATAGATACCCCTATGTCTCACCAAAATCTGCTTTCCATCCTTGCCAATTATAATGCCAGGGCCGTGTCACTCACTACTGTTGTTTCTCTTGTAGAACACCTCATCTCCATTCTGCACATCATTAAGGTTGCTTGAACGTATGTTGTGTCGCAAAGCCCTCGCCAAGCGTTCACCTGATTCAATCTTAACAAACTCTTGTCTTGCCAAGTGAAGAGCATTTAAATTGTTTCTCACAATGTCTGATGCCGAAGCAGATTCCAATGCTGGAGGGTCATTCGTAAACACATTAGGCAATCCAGGGTTGTGACCAAAAACTAGCTGATTAGGGGAAAAACCCGTAAAGTTGGTTAGGGCATTTCTCGCTGACACTGCCCAGGCCAAGGCCACACCCAAGTCACACTTGCTGTCTGCCATAATTTTCCTTACGATATCACCGAGCACTGCATTTAAACGTTCGCACACACCGTTGCTCCAGGGACTCTCCGCTGAGGTTGTGTCATAATCTTAATGTTGAATGCCTCTCCAAGTGTCCTCATATCTTCATTGTTGAACTCACAGCCATTGTCCGTTAGGATCTTTTCAGGCGCGGCGAATGTAACAATCCAGCTCTGAAACACACCCTTGATAATGGTGGACGCACGTTTATCTTCAATCACTGTTGCCGTACAGTATCTAGTTCCCAAATCAACAACAACCAAAAACTATTTATTGCCCCAGGCCTTTAGGTCCATAGCAATGACCTCATTCGATTTAGACGCCATAGGCATGCTTACTATGGGACGTGGTTTAGCCTTCCCAAATTTAAAGCAAACTTCACACTCCTCGGTTACCTTTTGGACAACCAGTTCTGAATTTTCCACGTTCCAGTTCTGAATTTTCAATCCCTGCATTACTGATGAGTTTGATAAGCTTTGCTGATGTGGGGTGTCCAAACTGCCTGTGAAGTTTTGAAGCCGTCTTCTTCACATCCCTCCCATTCACAGCAGCCAAAGAAATCATTCCCCCTAACTCCAGTCCTTGTCACGCTGATATCGGCAATAGATAATGACCTGATGCTGACGTCTGTAGATCAATCACCCTTCCACGAATCTTGACCTGGTCTGTAGCAAAGTTTACTAACATCTCTGCCTTTTTCATCGAACGCCTGCTCAACAGTAATGGAATATTACAATGCACCACATCCGTCACAATTCTTGCACTCATATTTCCAATAGAACAAGGCAGTGTGACCCGTTTAATGGAAGGGACAGTGACACCATCAGCAAAGGTAAGCGTGGAGATTGACTTTTATTCCATAGTCTTATCCCATTCATAATCACTAAGGCTACTCAGAAAGCCAGTAAGCCAGCCAGTTCCACACACCGTAGTAGAACACCCTGAGTCCAGTACTGCACAGCCCTTGGCATCCTTCACAAGACCACTTAATTTAACATCACTATCTCCGTCTCCAGCATAACCTAAAAATAATGATAAATATGCTGTCCCAGGATCTCCTTCAAGACTGCCACTTGCTGCTGCAGAACTCCCACGACTTCCATTATTTTCATAAGCATCTGGACAGTACCTGACCCAATGGAATGGTGAGTCATATATCATGCACCTTGTCACCCTACCATCCGGCCCTAGTGGATTCTGCCTCCTTGTGGATGAACTGGGGTATCCTCTTGCCCTGCTTGACTGTCTGCCCCTGCGACCGCCTCCATACCCTGATCTTCCACGCTGAAAACCCCTGACATATAATGCCTCTTCCTCCTTCACCACACCTTCACTCTGACCCGTCATCTCTTCTCCCATAAAAATTGGTTCACTTTTTACACCACAGACAGGCCCGGCTGGTACAGATTCAAACTGCGCACTGATCTCCCCAGCGAATATGCGGTTCAAAGCATTTTTCATGTTGCCATATGACATCTCCGTGATTGCAGACATCACTAATTGTTGCTCACTGTCCCTCAATCGGCATGAAGCAAGTAACATGAAAGCCATAACTGGATCTGGGAGAGACATACCTTGCTTGTTGAACTTGAAATATGTGTCTCCAACACTAGACCTCCATTCGACCTCTATCCTCCCCCAGTTAATCCCGTCCAGGTGTCTTCTTAATCCTGCATAATAAGCCCTTCTGAAGTCAGGTACTCCATGCATATTAACACTTCTAGATCCTACTTCCCATTTAAAGCAAAACCTAATTTCACAATGATTGCTTTTACCTAACTGACCTCCAACTTCCACTTCTGTAACTAAATCTTCCCTGTTTGGTTATATATCTAGAATATTGTTTCCCCTAGTAGGCTCCTTGATTGCTTGCTTTAGAAAGTTATCCTGAACTAGTTTTTTTATAATTCCTCTGAGTCATTATCGCCTACAATTAAATCCTAGTCTATGCTCCTAAGAATAAAATCTCCTACCACGCATAATTAATCAATCATATCTACAAGCCTTGCTTATTTCTTGCTATATAGGAACTGAATCTTATTTATATAAGTTTGGAGGCCTGTACACTATACCTAAGACCATTTACTCAGTTCCCTCCCTAACCTCCTCCTATATACTCTATACTACTGATGGACCGAATGTCTATTTTCCGTATTCGCGAATGCGAATATCTGGTTTTGATATTCGCGAATGCGAATGGGAATTGCGAATATTACATAACATTTAATTTAATACACAATTTTTAATATTATACAGGTAACTGCAATATTTTGTATGTATTGTAAGAGTTCAACCATAGAAAAATTAATGTCTAATGTAAATTCTATTCAATTTTCTATGTTGCCAGTTTGCGGGATGAGGACCCACTCATACACGAATACTTACATGATAATATCTTGCATGAATAATTATTATTGCAAAGTTTACACTGTGCAATATAGCTGGAGAAAATCTCGAAATAATCCCAAACCACACTGTTGTGACTGGACGTCATTACGCAGTAGGTTGCTGCAACACTGTTCTCTTTCAAAGCAAATTGATTGTGCTCGTGGGTGACAGAGAAGATGCTATATTATTGCAGTATGACGCACGAGGCAATGAGTTGAGTTCAGTAACAGTGACCTTGAGAGAAGCAGCTGCTATACTCTGTTGAAGGGTGGAGAATGTAGTTAGTGTTCAAGGGACTATGGCCTTGGCTACCACTACACCTTCTCTGTTGAAGGGTGGAGAATGGATTTAGTGTTCAAGGGACTATGGCCTTGGCTACCACTACGCCTCCTCTGTTGAAGGGTGGAGAATGGAGTTAGTGCTCAAGGGACTATGGCCTTGGCTACCACTACGCCTCCTCTGTTGAAGGGTGGAGAATGGAGTTAGTGTTCAAGGGACTATGGCCTTGGCTACCACTACGCCTCCTCTGTTGAAGGGTGGAGGATGGAGTTAGTGCTCAAGGGACTATGGCCTTGGCTACCACTACGCCTCCTCTGTTGAAGGGTGGAGGATGGAGTTAGTGCTCAAGGGACTATGGCCTTGGCTACCACTACGCCTCCTCATCCCATTCTTTTAACTAACGCTCGGCTAAACTATTAATTTATTTATATGTTTGCTTGTGTAATATTATGTTCACTTGTTATTTTCTCCTTTTTTTTATAAATTTATTGATTTTGGCAAAATATTCGCATATTCGCAAACAACTACGAGTGGGAGTGCGAATGCAATATTGAAAAAACATGCAATATTCGCAATTGCGAATGCGAATATTCGGTCCATCACTACTCTATACTATCATCTATTTTTATAACATTGTTAACACAACACTGCAATGTATCTCTTGTATAAAGTGTAACTCCTCCATCTCTCCTGCCTGCCCTGTCCTTGTGGAATAACTTGTATCCCTCTATCTCAACTTATGGATTACACACAAACCTCGATTTCTGGGACCTCGATTTCCCGGACAAAATCCGAGGTCCGGGGATATGTCAGAGTCTCGGGCATTTTTTTTTTTTTTTTTTTACGTTGAAATGCCTGGTCCTGTTCGTAAATTGACCAAGTTGTCCGGCGGTCCGAGCGTCTCCTGTCACCCCTGGTCAGTGTCTGCGCCTCCCGCCAGGTGGCAGCATGCTCAGCGGTCGTATTGTTTACATTTGGGCACACAACATTCACGGTTCACCTGCACAGCCTCCGTCAGTCACCTGACTCCCACTGCCCCTGGTGTAAGAACATTTCTGAGACTATTGAACACTTTCTGCTGCCTCCCGCCAGGTGGCAGCATGCTCAGCGGTCGTATTGTTTACATTTGGGCACACGACACTCACGGTTCACCTGCACAGCCTCCGTTAGTCCCCTGACCCCCACTGCCCCTGGTGCAGGAACGTCTCTTGAGACTATTGAACACTTTCTGCTGCCTCCCGCCAGGTGGCTGCATGCTCAGCGGACGTAAAAGTCCGCGGCGGGGTAGTTGATATTGTCGGTTGCCGGACAGTAAATACTAGAGTAGGATAAATTAACGTCCGGGGGTGGGTAATGGCATCGGACGTTGCTTTTTTTTTTTTTTTTTTTTTTTTTTTTTTTTACTTGCGATTCCCGGACTTTTGCGGTTCCCGGACCAGTGCTCCCCCCTATTAGTCCGGGAAATCGAGGTTTGTGTGTACTTGGAAAGCCAAGTTGTTATTTTGCAGTATTTCAGACAAAATACCGGAAATATTGTTGGACAGGTCATCCACACGCCTACTAATTGTATTATCAGAAACAGGAACCTTACTTAATTCACTTTCAGCTTCTTCACCTAGCATTGTTCTCACAATTATTTTGCAAGCAGGCATTATTAGGCTTTCTGCAATAGTGTGACTTTTCATTTTCTTGGCAACTAGCTCAGCCACTAAATAGCTTGCTTCTTGGGCCTTATCACTCACTGATGGTTACCTTCTTTTCAAACTTTTCTTTGTTTCTGCTGTGAATCCAAGAGTCTTCGAAAATAATCCACTGTTTATTTGACAAGTGGCTGTGATTAGTAGTTAAGTGTCGCTTTAACTTGGCTGGGGCCATAGCTGTTAGCGAGCTTTTTCCCACAAACAATGCACAAAGGAAGTGGACAGTTTTCTTCTCCAGTAAAGCCAATAGCCAGGTAACTGTCATTGTAAAGGCAATTTTTTTTAACATCTCTCACTTTTCCTTTACTCGTACTTGGCTGTGGTATTTGTGATTCTTCGTCACTGTCCTCCTTTCCACTGACATGCTTTCTTTTCAAATATTTGAACATGCTTCACTTTAAAATCCGTATCAAACTAATATTAACTGGTGAGATTAATTAACACGTTTCACTCGGTTGCGCTGCTCAAAACTGACTGAAGGAAGATGTGTGAACGGCTGGGCTGGGGCTCGTGACACGTATGATACTCGTACAGGGTTGCGTCACCCTCCTACCCAACCCCTGCATCGCCAAACTTGCGGAGTAAGAATGAAGGGCGTATCCCGCACTGGCAATAACACTAATGTTTTCTTAATTCTATGCATATCATTTGCTCTCATTACTATATACATTGTACTGACTGACACGTACGAGTATGTTGGTGTCTGGAAAGTGTTTGTGACGTGTTGTTGAGTAGGAATTATGAATTATGAATCAAGATCAGTCATTTTGTAATAACACATAATTATTTTGCGGTTTCTCGCGGAACCCCAGGTGATGGTCGGCGGAACCCCAGAGTTCCACGGAACCCCAGTTGGGAATCACTGCCGTATACGTTAGCAAAAGTGGAAATTATGACAAAAAATTCCATATCAGTGGTCTTGAGAACAGTATAAGGCCTCTTCCATTTGCGACATTTCAAGAACCAGTTCACGGAACCCAAGAGTTCAGGCGTTTCATTTGCGCACGAAAACCTGGGTCCGAGGCAAAGCGCGTAGTGACTCAGCAAAACCCGTGAACTTTCTCTACTCACATTGAGAGGTGGGTAGCTTGGGTAGAGTTTTCAGTTCATAACAAACAATGGTCGCCTTGGGCCCTATTTCTCTTATCGTGAAGGGTTTTCCGCATGCACGAGTCGGAGAGGATGTCAGACGGCATAAATGAGGCATACATGGCTGGTGGCCATGCGTTCTCGCGATCTTAAACTTGATATGATCCCTTCACATAGCAGCTAGCTGAGTTATATCTCGTTATCTCTCTCTCTCTCTCTCTCTCTCTCTCGTTATCTCTCTCGTTATCTCTTCGTTATCTCTCTCTCGTTATCTCTCTCTCTCGTTATCTCTCTCTCTCTCGTTATCTCTCTCTCTCGTTATCTCTCTCTCTCTCGTTATCCCTCTCTCTCGTTATCTCTCTCTTGTTATCTCTATCTCTATTATTTCTCTCTCGTTATCTCTCTCTCTCTCTGTCGTTATCTCTCTCTCGGTATCTCTCTCTCTCTCTCTCGTTATCTCTCTCTCTCTCTCTCTCTCTCTTAAATTGCCTCGCCAGCTGAGTATGTTTGTAAACAAAAAACGGGGTTTTTGCGTTCCATTTGTGACACGCGAACCCAACCCTGAACCCAGAACCCAACCCTGAACTGAAAGAACTGGTTCATGCAACTTGGGCACAAATGGAAGAGGCCTATACAATATCAAAAGTGGAAATTATGACTAAGATTCCAGATCTAAAAATCTTCAAAGTAGTATACCAAAGTAGAAAATTATGACCAAAATGAAGCATACTTACACACCATATGCCAACACAGACACATAAATGAGGAAAGTCATCTTTTCCCGTCATAGACACGCTGAAACTTATACAGGCAAACAACAAAGCGAGGAGATAGACATTCTGCAGTTATCTAATCTCGACACCAGCCGAAAGCTGTCAAGCCAACGAAGGAGAGATGAGTTGAGGAATGGGCGGCGTCAAGGGCGTGGGCGTGGGCGTGGACGGTGGGGCGCTCAGAGAGACCCAGCCAAGGTGGGCGGGCGCGGGCGACAGGCCGCGGGAGGGAGTGTGGCGAGTGGGCGCGCTGAGAGAGCCAGCCGAGGCGGGCGTGAGGCGAGCAGGTGCGCGCCGGGCAGCGCCATGTGGGAGGCCGCGGGAGGAATTAGGTGGGCAGGGATAAGCTGCCACCCTGGTTGACCCAGCCGAGGGGCGGAGCATCAGGGAGTGTAGGCGGGGGGGCTGGGGCGGGCGGCAGGCTGCGTTGCCTGAGGGCCCGGGAAGGGTCAAGCCATTGTCTACCATTTTCAGGGAGGCGGGGGGTGAACATGTGGTGGACACCACCAAGCGAGGTTGCGCCGAGGCAAACCATGAAAATCCTACCCTCAGCCAACGAGGGAGGCAGGGGAGTGAATCGCAGGTCAGAAATGCTCTGAACAGATGAACAGGAAGATATAGAAAATCACACAAAAATAATTTGTAGCCCAATTCACCCAAAAAAATCACACTCGAATGAGAGAAATAGCCCAAAATATAGCAACACTGTGCAGAGATTGCAAAGCACAGGAGATAGGTCACGTTTCCAAGTGACAACAAAAATATGAACACACGCAAAATATGAACGACACACGTTAGGAGGGAAACAGGAACAGACTCACGAGGGCGCCACGAGGGGCTCGTGAAGGGGGGGTGTGAGGCACGAGATCACGGGTGTGGAAGAGGAACATGTGCGGGCGGTACGGGCGTGGAGAGACCACACGCGACATCAGACGGGCGTGTGGGTGCGGGCGGGACCGCATGGGCGTGCAGAGATAGCACACAACATCAGACATGGGTGGGCGTGCGGGCGTCGCACGTGACATCAAACATGATACGGCGCCGTGGGCGGAGAGGAGAGTCATGCATGCGTGCGGCACGGGACATCGAAACAGGAACAGGGTGCCGTCAGGGGCACGGGCGAGATGGGCGGGCAGGAGGAAGATCATAGATACGGGGAGGCAGAACATCAGGGTAGAACATCAGTCGGAACATCAGGTAGAACATATGGGTAGAACATGGTGACCATATATATATACAGTCAAACCTCGATATAACGGACCTCGATGTAACGGACATCGGATATAACAGACTCCATTTGCGTGACTTTTTTTTTTTTTTCTTCTTCATATTAGACCGCTTATCGTCGCTCGAATTGTCAACTCAACATTATTGTATTTTCTCATTTTATTTTGGAATGCTTGGGTTTTAAGGAGTTTTGATGTATCACATATTAAGATATAATATTATAAGGAAGGAGCCTGTGTTGCTAGTGATTTAGTGGTAGAAGGTGTGTATTGTTTAAAATAGTGACTATTAGTGTTATGGCGTGGCCGCTGCTATGTCTCCCTGTCACCTCAACACCCTAAATCACCCTTATCTAAGGCGACACGCAGTGCTACACTGACCTAAATAGTGACACGTGTATAGAACTGCAGTTCACAACCATATAATATATATAATAATGACCATTAGTCATGATAATAAGCAATACCTTTGGAAGCCACGGCTGAATCTGGCTCGTAGTAATTTGTTTACCTTTCACTAGAGCTTGAGCTTGACTAGCTACACGGTCTGGTTGTGTTTGTGATTATTTCTCATTTATTTCACGTGTAGGAGCGGACCAAATTCAGCATGTAGTGCCAGTCACTGTTTACCTCCCAACATAGTACACAGTTGGTTGTGTTTTAA
The DNA here is from genome assembly GCA_016584305.1 of Chionoecetes opilio. Taxonomy (NCBI): domain Eukaryota; kingdom Metazoa; phylum Arthropoda; class Malacostraca; order Decapoda; family Majidae; genus Chionoecetes; species Chionoecetes opilio. Next base: position 118,048 of record JACEEZ010003051.1, read on the forward strand.
TTATTTCTCATTTATTTCACAATTTTTCCGGTTTTTTCATATATTTTTCCCCCCTTGGGAAAATACCCTCGCTATAACGGACAATCGGCTATAACGGACTCCTCCTCCCCCCCTTTAGTCCGTTATATCGAGGTTTGACTGTATATATATATATATATATATATATATATATATATATATATATATATATATATATATATATATATATATACCGTATTTGCTGGCGCATAAGACGCAGTTTTTTCCCTTAAAAAGGAATGCAAAGTTCACCCTGCGTCTAATGCGGCCATATTAGCGAATGAGAGGTCGGGCAGAGAATGCAGAACAGCCAGCCGGTGGTGTATTACTAAGGGGATCTGGAGGGATCTGTGTTGAGAAGTAGTCCACTGAGCACAAATTTGTAAGTGTGTTATCAACAGTAATGTATAATACTAAGAAAAGGTTCGAGTTTAATTAAGAGAAAACATGAGCTGGGGCAACATGATAGCGATTGTTGTTGCCAAGATGGCTGTATCAGATTTTAAACATCATCCACCCCCCGCTGCTGCTCTCCACTGTAAAACGTCTGATATCTCAGGTCTGCCGCTTCACCTGGGATACTTCACTTGGCGACGCCCTCCGCGCACCCACCATGGGTCATTACCACTCAGACTCCTCCCCGCACCCATGGAAAAGACAAACATCCTGCATATTAGATGTCGCCTTAACCCACATTCAACTCGGGCCACACAAGTTGACACAACAGTTGGAAGGAGATGATAAAGGGAGGCAGAAAAAGGTGATATAATTTTCGCTGGGACTGAGTATTCAATCAATCAATCATTGGGGGCATACGCCGGGGGCGCGTTGCCTCGCCCACCCTACGACGCCACTCCCGGGGGTCACCACGCGCGAGTTCCCATGCAGGCTCCTTTCCCATACCAAGCAGCTTTCGACAAGAAACATCAACTTGCCCCAGCCACGAGCCTTGTGGGCGCCCCCTTGGCCTCCTCCACGCCGGATTGTCTCTTACAGATACAACCCGATGGAAAGGATCGGTTTCAGGGTAGCGTGCCACATGCCCATATTGCCGAAGTTGGCGCTGACGGACTATGCAGGTAATAGGCCTCTATTCAGTCTCACGGTGCAATCGCTGATTTGACACGTAATCATCCCAGCGATACCCCATGATTCTGCGAAGACACTTATTACCAAAGGCATTGATTCGTCTCTTCAAGTCACTATTTAGTGTCCATGTCTCACAACCATAGAGTAAGACAGGGATCACAAGCGACTTGAAGATCCGGATCTTTGTCCTCCTGCACAGGTACCGACAACACCAAATACTCCCGCTGAGCGAGTCCATAACACCGTGGGCTATGCCAATCCGCCGTAAGACTTCTTGACGTGACCCGCCGTCATTATGGACTGCGCTACCAAGGTATGTAAAACTTTCCAAGATCTCAATTCCTCGCCACACGCATGAACAGACTGTACTGCTTCATCTAGTAAGTCTCCAAACACCTGGACCTTGGTCTTGAGCCAGGAGACCTCAAGTCCCAAAGGCTTTGCCTCCTCGTGCAGCGCCTCGAGAGCCATCACCAGGACCTCCAGCGACTCAGCAAAGATTACTGCATCATCGGCAAAAACAAGATCAGTGATCTTGGTGTTGCCGACGGATGCTCCACAATCACTTTGATCTACAACCTTGTCCAATACCCAGTCCATACAAGCGTTGAAAAGTGATGGGGCAAGGACGCACCCTTGCCTCACTCCTGTATTCACAGGAAAGAAGCTGGATGGGTACACCTGCCCCACACTTCACAGCACTCTCAGTCCCAGAATACAGACCAGTTATCAAACCAATAGTCCTGAAATGGACTGAGTATTGTTGATATGGAATAGTGAAACAAAGAGCGTGTTAAAGTTGTATTTGAAGGTGTGTGAGCGGTGAGAGGGAGGTGTGGTATCTTGGGGAGTCTGTCTATACACACAAGGATGGAGAAAGCCTGAAAGGGCATCGTGGCTTTGTAGTTTATTTGACAGCGAGTCATTGTACAATGTGGGGACAAGAGGTGCGCGGCGTGTGTGTCTGTGTGTCCTGTGGCTGACTGAATTACCTGGCTGGTGCTGCAGTTGTGTTGGCGAGGACAAGTCAGGTCAGTGTCAGGTCACCCTCTAATCCTGGTCCCAGACAGGGGTGTGGCCTAAGCCAATGCAGGTGTGTGTGTGTGTTAGCGCCGCTACAGTGGTAAGCAAGGTGGGATAGGAGACAGCATAGGCCTTTGTACCACCTCGACCCCTCAATCCTCACCCCTGTACCTCTACGGATAAGGAAACTGTATGAAAGAGTGCTAGTAAAAAGGCTGCAACGGTACCTGTAGATGGGACAAAAGTCTTCCACACTGTACAACAAGACCAAGACCCCTCACGGCGCCACACCGTCCGCCTCAAGGCCGAATCACACCATACCATCATGGTGAAATTGGTGACAGGGCACCGTCTCATCACATCCGTTAGAATTTCTTACATTCAAACAAATAGACGTGTTACACTAAACGGTGCGCCGCCGTCACGGCTCCAATACATCACCGTTCTGTCACGTAACGGTTTCTGGAGAAGAATATTTTAACGTAATGAGACTGTGCCGTGCTGATAATTGTCGTTCTCTCAAGGTTTTATGTACCCAAAACAGTGTCTTTTAGAGTTCAACTCCTCTTCTTCATCCAACAGAAGTGCTATTAATGCAAATTTCTTCAAGCATAGCCTCTGAGGCACCATGTCTGCTTAGAGGGTGAGCAAGAACTGCCGAAAATGACGGAACCGTCACGACTAGTGTGAATACAAGGCACAGCTGACGGAACGCTGCCGTGATTGCAGAGTGTGAACCAGCCTTCACCTGTACCTGCCTGAAGAAAACTAATCAACCCTCGTGACTGTGATAGATTCATAGGTGTAAACCAGTGCAAATATCGTCGATCCCGAGAACGGTGCCCTTCAACAATTACAACAATAACAACAAGGTAGAGATGGTTACCTTACAGTGTTACCTAAATATCTTCGTAATTTTTTTGTTATTGGACAAACACCAATTTCAAGGCCGAAACTTAGTCCTCCTGAATAGTTTTGATGTGTTTTGAATTAATCTGGCTCTCGTTTTTGTCGGAAATCAATGTTTGGTTAGAAGTGGGGGTGGGGGTGGGGGGCAACTTGCCCTCCAGGTCGCCCCGCAAACATTGCTAAGCTTCACACTGCCATATTATTGGTAATTTTCTATATTTCTCTATATCATCTGTTACTAAACCAAACCCCACCTCTAACCTAACCTAATCTGATTTAACCTAACTTAACTTTTTGGCTGAAATTACGGTAGCTTTTCAGTACTACGTGTAATTCCATTATTATTCAATTGCGCCATGGGAAAGGGGGCTCACAATACTCAGAATGAAGAAAGCTACACGATGATGTAGGTAAGAGTCCTAGGACTTTTGAAAGCCCACTACTAAAATAATACCAATATCTATACTGCAAATATTCCACAAAGCCTAAACACATAGCAGAAAAGCAACAAAGGCATACCTACAACATTAAATCTAAGCTATATGTCATAGGTAGCAAAATATTAGGATATCAATTCGTGGGGGCATCCTGCAATATATTATGACCGATTTTGGTTACCCTAACAGTGTCATTCCCTTTACATTTTAACTAGTATAATTTTTCAGTCACATTCACTGCACTGTGAATATTGTATTTAGGTACATGCTCATAATAATTTTTTTCCCCCTACAAAATCTTTTTTTTTAATAACTTGATAAATTTACGATATATTTTCCCTCAAAAACACTTTTATTTTTTTTTTCTCAAAACCTCCGTGTAAAATAGGGGTGCGTCTTATGCGGAGGTGCGTCTTATGTGCCGGCAAATACGGTATATATATATATATATATATATATATATATATATATATATATATATATATATATATATATATAGTATATATATTATATATATATAATAACGTATATAATATACCCACACAAGGAACACAGACAATAGACCAAACACCAATCTGCCACCATATGAACCGCAGAAGGTGGTTCTCTTGAATATAATGAGTAGAGGCAGGACAGGAGATGAGAGAGGTAGTGGTGAGGGCGTTGGTGGCTGTGGTTGAGGCGGCCAGGCGAGAAGGTGTGGTCAAGCACGTGGGTTCAAAGGTCTGTGCATTGTCTTAGCGTGTCCTTAAAATATACGTGTGTGGGTATGGGTCAATAATTACCAACATGTAGACAGAAGATTGATGTATTTCCCAGGTGCAGTAATATACAGGAGATGTAGCCGTGGGCTGAAAGTTGGGGACGACCACATGTGGCCGCCCAGACGGAACGCGGAATATGACCTCTAAGATGAGTGAGAGCGAGTGACTAAGTGGGACCCGGGGTCACGCGCCAACAATATTTATAGGGAGAGGTCACGGAGAGAGTTGCCATAAGGAGTGTTGCCATATTATATACCCTACCGACACAGTACAGTACACAAGGATCACACAGTGATCAAGATCACCATAGCGTCGGGTCTGTCACACCCAACGAATGCCCCCTAGGGTTAAGGAAGCAAAATAATACCAATTTTGTAACCAACCACTCACATCCAACAGTCTGTAGGCATTATTAGTGTTGATTGAAGAAAAGGTATTCTCAGAATTTCTTTCATAACGGTGCATGTTTATTAAGTTACATATTCATTTTCAATGTAATTGCAATTCCCCCATATTTCTAAGCTATTTAATTAATTATCCAATAGAATGCACTTTTATTCATATTATACTTGAGAAAGTAATTACAAGGAGGTCCCGAAGATACGAAGAGCTAGGTTCCACCTGCCATACTCGTAAAGCGAAATCTCGTATAGCGAAATACATAACTAATGGTAAAATATAGGTTTGGTTCCAGGACCCCATCAGACATGTTTTTCACACATGTTTTCACAAAGACATGTTTTTCACAATTTTTTGGGCACCACACCTAGCTAATTACCCCTAAAGGTCAGGGCGAGACATATGCTTAATTACCCTTCAGGTCACGCCTTGCTAGGGGTGACCTGACTGCGGTCCCAAGTTTGGGGCATCACACCTGACTAATTACCCCTAAAGGTCAGGCCGCGCCATATACTTAATTACCCTTCAGGTCACGCCTTGCTAGGGGTGACCTGACTGGGGTCAACCAAATCCCCCTTTGTCCAGCCCGGGAGTCCTATATTCAGCCATTTACCTACCTACCATCTGAGGCAACACATCACTCCTCTCCGTGTTCCTCGTGGCATCACTCCGCTGTACTTGTACCGCTGTTCACCGTGTGAACGCTGTTGTGTTAGGTAGGTTAAGGGACAAGGGAGGGGTGCGCAGACCTCTTCCACTGCCCACAAACTCGTCTCTGGGCATCTGAATCATTGTACATCATCATACAGCCCAGATGCATAAGTGGTAGGGCGCGCATTTTGAACTTGGTAATTTTACTCACCCCAATTTGAATGTCGTAGCATTGGATTTTCGATCTCGTATATTGAAAATAGACCCTAATTGCCTAAGTTCGTATAACGAATGTTCGTATAACGGGACCTCCCTGTACCGTATTTTACGGCTTATAAGACGCTGCACCTTGGAAGACGCACCCTGGTTTTGGAAAGAAATTTCTAAGAAAAAAAATCACCTACCAAAACTGTTGTCCGATATAGTCATTTTCACACAAGTACACTCACTATTCATTATCTTCATTCAGCACTGCTCATCAGCCATTTTTATTTTCTAGCTTGTATGCGATAGTATAAGTAAATCGTCATATTGGCTGGCTGAGCATGTCCACGCAGGTCGGACGGCGGGAGTGAAAAAACCTACCGCGGCGGTGTGCAGCTGCAAGCCTGCCTGATGTGCTGATCAGCTGAGTCTGGCTTTGTTGTCCTAAGTGTCCTCTCACGCCCTCCCGTGCTTCATTATGTTGCCTGCCTCCTGTGCCTCACCACGTATTGTTTGAATTTTCCTGTATGCGTGTAGTATTTGTGGTGGCTGCATGTACATAAGTATACAAACTTTCATCTAATGTAACAAACAGTTCCTTATACACGCAATGGCTGTTGGCACCAATTTGCCGGGGCGGAAAGGCTCCCGTCAGTATCGTGTAAACATCACAGGGTGAGGACAGCTTGGTGGTTGAATGTCTTATGGTATTTTAAATACTCTTAATAGGTATGTACTGAGGTTACATCATATATGAGGCTGAATTGAATAGCTACCTAAGCTAACCTAATCTCCTACAACATTCGTCTTGGAAGACGCATGAGTGTTTTTCAGGTTTTTGGGGGGGGAAGAAAGTGCATCTTATAAGCCGTAAAATACGGTAATATTTAATCATTAAATACATACTGTAATTTCTGCCCTAAGTTGATTTAACCCGTCGGGTGCTGCCCAATTTTTTACCTTTGACCTACGCCAGTGCTGGCCGATTTTCGATTTTTTTTTTTTGGGGTTTCTTTTGGGTTTTTAAAATTAAAAACAATTAATGACAAAAAAAACCCTTTTAAAATGTATTTTTCATGTAAAAATTTAGTTATGAACTTTTTTTTGCTACATTTGGGTTTTTTTACCCCTTTAGATTTTTTTGTTTGCGGTGATGCATGACTACATTTCAACCCCTTGAAGTATACAGACTGAAATACTTTTTCATAATTAAAAAATCTTTTTCAACCCCCAAACCCAAACCCAAACGCCACCAACCCCCTCTACAGGCCGTGTAATGGGTAGCAAACTGATTTCTTTGGTGTGGTCCCGGAAAGCCTTATCCAATTTTTATACTGTTGCCAATCCCCAAAAGGGGGTTCCCATGTGTCCCCCTCTGTGGAAAGGGAAAAAAATAATGATATTTTTCCCAAAAATTTAAATTTTTTAATTATGCAGACTTAAAATTACGTCGCTGGCATTTGGGGGTGACACGCCCTGCCGACGTAGATCTACGCGCGGGCACCCCACGGGTTAAGGTTTTTTAATTTTTTTTATAATCTTTGGGGATGATTTTTTAGGATAGCAGTAGACAAACAGGTTTGGGTTGGGATAGATTTGGGGTTTACATTAATAGATTTAAAAATTGCTCCTTTTGGCGGGTGCGGGTTGGAAGGAGGCATCAATGAAAAAATTCTTGGCTTAATTTTTTCCCAAATTTATTATGGTAAATTTTTATACATTCTCCACTAATTCAAGGAATTTCTAGGGGGGTTTGGAAGCCCCCCTAAAACCCTTTCCCAAAGGTAAGATTACAAGGAAATTGCTTATTTAAAGGGAGATATTGGTTGGAAAGCCCTTGTAAATCTTTACCGAGGCATTTTTCTGAAAAGGGCATTTTTTTGTTTAAAATGAATATTTACGGGCTTTGTATTTAAATTAAAACCTTTGCCCTAATTAAAAAATTCCTTTCGAGCTATTTGCAGTAGAGTAAAAAATAAACACAAGCTAGTTAACGGGGTTTAAATATCAATAATAGGGGGAAAAGTAAATAATTTTAATAAGGAAGAAATCTTTTTGAGGGAAATTCGCCTGAGTGAAATTTTCCCAAAGGACTGAAAAGAGTTTTTGTGATCCCGTTGACCCCGGGGGGGAAAATGATACATCAACACTAGCGACGTTTTAAAATGGCGCTTTTTTTTTGGCAAATCTGCCGACCCTTCAAGGCGGAACGTAAAAAAATCACAGGTGGGGACAGATTAGTTGATTTTAAAGGCCCGTATGGTTTTTTGAAATACTTGAAAACAGGAAAAGTCCCTTAAAAGGGCCCGGGCCGTATAAGACGGCCCTTTTTAACCTTTAAAAAAATACCCCCAAAAAATTGGGGGGTGGGTCTTATCCGCCCAGTTAAAAGTAAACCTTAAATCCTGTGGGGGCCGGGACTTGTTACCGCGGGAAAATGTTTTGGGGGTAGGCTTCCCCCTGCCTTGGAAAAAAACCACAGATACTTTTATTTAAAAATCACTTACTGTAATTCCCCATTATTTTAATAAAATAAAAAAATGTAGCTGGGATGGGGTTAAGCTGATCGGACGTTTTAAAATTGTAATTTGGGTTTAGGGTTTTCCCAACCCCAAAATTTTATGTGTTGAGGAGTGCCATGTGCAACCGCCCGTCCTATAAAATTTACTTACACAGAAAAATATACGTGAGGGGTATATAAAATTAAAAGCAGGCAAGAGGGGAAATTTGCATAGATGTAATGTAGGCCTTGGCATCGGGGCAGGGGCGGGGGTTTGTTTATTTCTTTTTTCTTCTTTTGACCTTTTTCCCTTTCTTACGTTTGCGGTTCCCCTTTTTCTTTCTACTATCGGTTGGGGGGTAAACTAAAACGTCACCAACTACCTAAGGTAAATTTTTGGTGGGGAAATTAGAAATTTATATTGTCCCGGGCAAATTGGGTTTGCAGTGGAAAAGTGGGGGCGACTATAGTTTTTATCTGGTTAGAGCAAGTTTGATAGGTATTATTGTGGAAAGGGACTAGCGGGCATTTAATTCATTTGGGGGTTTAAAATGAAGAAGTGGGGGGGGGGAATGAGTTGAAGATGAAAATTTTCGTCATGTTTTGCACATTCCCCTTTTTTTTTGGCATTAAATCAATCAATCAATTTTCGTTGTGTGGTTTTTTTGGTTTTTTACAGCTACCCAGCTTTGTGATCCCCCCAAAAAGGCGGGGGGAGCCCGAAAAGAAGTTTGGCCCAATTTTTAAAGCCGTTTCGGGCCCGAGGAACCCCCAACCCCGGAGAGAAACCGGGGCAAGAACCCCGGTTTTTCTTACGGTTTCCCTAAAAAAAAATTCACCCTTAAGCGGATGTAATTTATTAAGCGGATTAATTTTTTTTAAAAATTTTATTTTCTACCTGCCCCTAATATATTAAAATTTTTTATTTTTTTTAAATTCAAAAAATTTTTAAAAAGACCCCCAATGGGGTTTCTTTTTGGGTACCAAACCCTTTGGGAATAAGCGGAGTGGTCTACCTTGGGGGGTATTTTAAATAGGGCCCGAGTATACCCCAAAACCGCGTTTTAAAAAAAAAAAATTTTTGGAGGTGCCCTAACACCGAGTCGCCCCTTAAAACCAGCCATATCCCGGAAAACCTGATTTACTGAGGAAAGTACTAAAACCCACCCACTTGGAAAAAATGAAGGGAGTATTTTTCAAGGTAAAATTTTTGGGGGAAAAAGTCCCGTCTTATAACCGAAAAAATTGGTACACCTCACCCCACCCCAAAAAAACCCTTTTTTCAATGTTTTTCATTCCCGAGTTTCCGATCCTCGATTTTTAGCGCTAGCTTTTGGAAATTTCCCAAGGGGCGAATTTTCCGGAGAGGTCCCTTTAATAGGTCTATTGAAGATTTTTCCCAGTCCCCATAAATCGATACTATGAAAAGGGAAAATTGGCTCTGCCAAATTGCGAAACCGGTTGGATAACGTAAAATTTCAAGTCATAAACAAAGATTTTAGGGATTAAAACCTAATTGTCTAATGGTTAACCGTGGAATCAGCGAAGTGATTATGTGAAAAATTTTAAAAATTTGTGCGTGCAAATTCAGTCCCTTTTATAGGGGGAATTTGTACCCCGGGAATAGTTTTTTTTTAATAAATCCTTTATAACAGGGTACACTTTTAAAGGTCTATCAATGCGTTTTCAAAACCTACACTAGTATGGTTCCTTTGATTACAGGGGTTTAACCAGTGTTTTTTAAAAAAAACCCAAATTTAAAACCAAACGCATTTTTCTTTTGTGAGCGGGACTGTTGCTTTAACCCGTGGCGTTACTTTCGTCTATTTCCCGAGGTCTTTAAGTTATTTTGGAATTTTTAAAAAAAATGTTGAAAAATTACCTTAGTTTTGTTAAAAACAGTTTAAAAAAAATAATTTTTATATTTCAGGCATATAATTTTAAAAAAACCGCTAAGCTACAAATGGGCTATTAAAAGGTCTCGTCGGTATTTGACTGCCAGTGACATTTTTGGCGTCACCTTTGAGGGTCACCTAAAAGGAGGAAAAATCAGATCTTAAACCCAAATTTAGGAGAAAATGTCTTTATGTTGAATGTATGGGGTTGACCTTTTTGGGGCATTATAGGTGGGTGGACCTTGGTTTTGGGGATATAAAACCCTATATATAAATTTAGACACATAGGTCCTATTCCTATCACACAACAACCTCCCGTTTTTCCACTCTACCCAAACCCGCCTAAATTCCTATCAGCTGGACGAGTCTCTTTCTGACCTGACTGGGCCACTAAACCACCGCGGGCCTTCTAGTGCACCTGTCCCCTGTTCACGGGAAGTGGACATTTAATTTAATAAGTAATCATATAAATGGGTTTCTTTTTTTTTTTAAAACCAAACAAATAAAAATTATATAGTGGGGCAAATAATTTTTTTAATTTTTTTATTTGAGGGGTAAAGTTCCACGGAATATTTTGGGAAAATATTGCAGATACGAATTTTTAAAGACATCCCAAACTGCTGATGAAAAAAACCTTTTAAATATGTATATTTTGAAATTTTCCTTTAGTGAAAAAATTTCGAAAAAGGGAAAAGTAAAGAACCCTTTAAACCCCTACCCCATAATTAGGGGGTTTGGCCCGATAAACCCCATTTCCCCAAAAAATTATTTTTTGACATAGTACTATAAGTTTTACTTTAAATTTTTCCCTTTGTTTTTCAGGAAAAATCTACACAGTGAAAACCCAAAAAAAAAGCTGTTCCTAAAACTTTGCTAAAAAAATTTAGAAAAAACCCAAAAAAAATTTTTTTAAAAAAGTGGACCGTGACTTAAAGAGTGCCCCAAATTACGAGTTTTCCCGAGTTACGAGCATCGCTCGGTCAATTTTTTTCTTTGAGTTGCCCAGCCAAAAAACCAAAATTTCGAAGGGGATTTTTTTTTTTTTTTTTTTTATATTACAGCGACTTCCCGATACGCAACCGCTAGTTTTGGGGCTTGGGGAACGCCCCCAACATCCCCCCAGCATCCCGGTTTTCACTCGCCCGCAATTTAACCCTGGGGACCTTTTGCCGTGGGAAACATCTCTGTTGTGTTTGCTCACAAGGCGAACAAAAAGGGGGAGGGTTTAGTGCAGTACTTTTGCGGGAATTTTCCCCCCACAGCTGTTTCCAAGGCTGTAACAGGGGGGAATGCAAAAAGGGGCCGGGGGGGAGTGCATTAAAGTTTTTAAAGGCCAGTTCCACCCCCAGCTGTTTCCAAAAGCTGATAACAAGTATAAAACACGGGCGAATGCAAATGGCCGAGGGTTTAGGGCCCGTCAGGCTATAGGGAAAAGTAAAAAAAAATTTGGGGTGGTTTTTTTGGGGGGGTTTGGGAAAGGATTAAAGATATTTAAATTAAATTTTAATGGGGCAAACTGAAATTTTTAAAACGAGCAAATTGGTTTCGAGCTCGATCAAAAAACCCAATTAAACTCTAGGCCCAAAGGGACCACTGTACCTATATATATTTGTTTTTTTTTTTTTTTTCCCCCCAAAATTTTTTTTTGTTTAAAACTTTTTGCACGGTTTCATACCATTTATGAAAAAAATTTTTTAAATGGAAAAAATCATAAATTTCCCCTTCTTTTGGGTATAAAGCCATGTCAAAAGTTTTTTTAGAAAAAATTTTTTACTGGGGACGATTGAAGTCAATTTAAACCCTTTTTGCACATTATTTTAGTCTCTCAATTTGGGATTATTTTCTGTGCTTTAGGGTTTTAAGTGATATTTTTTATAGAACAAAAATCCCCCAAAGTTTAAAATTTTTAACATTTTAACTGATATGCATATTTGATAGGAGGGAAAATTTTTCTGGGGAAAATAAAATTTTTTTCGCATAGAAAAAACACCTTTCCCTCAGCCTTTTTCCCCCCCCGGCTGGCCCCCTGGATAAAATTCATAAAAAATATTATGGAATGCAAAGGTTTTTGGGTGCCCCTTTTGGGTAAAATGTTTTTTCCCCCCTCCTTTTAAAATTTTTTTCAACCCGTTTTGGGTGAGCATGTGTGGGCCCAAAATGGGCTTTCTGGGTAAATGTCTTCCTACACTCCGGGCACTTCCCAAATTTTCCCCCACCCGTCTGGGGTTTTAGCATTTTTTTGTGTTGAACTGCTCTTGTGGGTAAATGTCTTCCCCACTCCCGACCTCAGTTTCCCTTTTACCAGTTTTGGGTGAGTATGGGGTTCTGTTTAGATTTTCTCTTTTTAGCAAATGGCCCTTTTTTAAAACTCATTTGGGACTCAAAATTTTTCAAACCCGTGTGGGTGGTATGTGTGTTTTAGAGGCTTTTTGGGGTAAAAGTTTTTCCCACATGCAGAAATAAAAGTTTCTCTCACCCAGTGTGGGTGAGCATGTGTGCTCAAGATGGGGTTTTTGGGTAAATGATTTTCCCCCACTCCCGACCCCGTAAAGTTTCTCTCACCAGGTGGGGTTAGGGATGTTTGTGTTTAAAATTGCCTTTCATGGCAAAAAAGTTTTCCCACCCCTTCCCGAACTCAAAGTGTTTCACACCAGTGGGGGGGGAGGAAAGTGTGAGTTGATTTTCCTTTTTGGGGGAAAAGTTTTCTACACTTTCCCGACCACCCAAATCTCCACACCAGTGCCGGGGTTTTTTGGGGATGTGCCTCCTAAGATTTAAAAACCCCTTTCGAGTGAACACTTTTTCACAGTGGGCACCTTCACCTGTTTTTTGCGTGTATGGGTTTAGGACCTGTTTTTTTTTAATAACCAGGGCCCTTTGGGGGAGAAAACTTTGCCCCCAGTGGTTTACAAGTTTTAGGGCCCCACCCCCCCATGGCAGCACTAAACCCTTTTCCCGCACCTTGTGGGGGGGAGGCCCTCGGGAGGTCCCGCGGAAACCCGGGGGGAGGCCGGGCCAAACCCCAGGGATGACCAAGCGTTTTTCCCAAAAACAAGGGAAGGGGGGAAAAATCCTGGCGTGGGGTCGACCGGACTTTTTCACCCCAGCACCTGTAACATTTAAAGGCAGTCAGCACACAAGCAAGGAAGGCTTCCTGCTTCCCCCTCCAGCCAACAAACCCAGCCCGTGTTTTCCCGCCAAAGGGTTAAAGGCCCACAGGAGCCTCATGCCACCACCTTTCATGGTGGGAAGGGTGGGGGGTTTGGCCCGTGACTTCAATGCGGCAAGTATGGTAAGGCCCTTGGGCCCAAAACAAAACACAATAAAACCCCCAAAAAATTGCCCAAACCGGCCCTCTCTCAATCAAAATGAAAAGGAAAATATGGGGAACATGAAAATTCTTTTAAATTTAATTGAAAATTTGTTTAGGATTTTATTTTTTCAGTTTTTTTGCAAAATGCAAAAAAAAAAGAGAAAGGGGAAAAAAAAAAGAGGTTAGGGAAAAGGGCAAAATCACTCCAGGAAATACAACAAAATGACCCGCTTTTCCCCCAGCCCCTCATCCTAAGGGTTAATTTGCCATGGAACACACTTTTTACAAAAAAAAAACTTATTATCATTTTTCAATAAAAAATATATTAATAAAAAATCTTATAGAATATAATAAATTACTATTATTTTTTAATCTTTTATCAAATTTTAGAAAACTCATTAAAAGAACAAAACATTTCCTGATTCCCCTTTTTTGTTTGAATACTAACAAAAAATATTTTATTTATATTATCTTTTGCATAGGTATATTTTCAGTAAAACCCTTTAAAAAACGGGGTTGTAAAAACTCAGAAAATGAAATAACCGGCCCAAAGGCCCCAAAAACCCGTCCCGGGAAAAAAATTTTGTATCGGCCCCGTTTTCCGAGTTTATATATTTTACCGTATATGGCTTTGGTATAAGACACCTTTTAAACCCTTTTTAAAAATTTTCCACGAAAATTGGGGGGTTTCCCATAGGGCCCCCCTTTTAAATGTGAAATTTAAAAACCCGTGGTGTAGGGCGTTTTTCCCCCCTACGGTGTCTTTGTCTTTGGGCGTGGTTTGGGCAAGCTCAAGCTCACGCCGGGCCACAAAAAACACTTCGAGGTCCCCCAGCCGCCCGTGACAGCAACCCCAGGTCACCACACGCCCGTGGGGCGGCACCCCAAAGTTTAACCCGCACGCCCGGGGGCACCAAAAGGTTTACCAGCACGCCCGTGACGGCACCACAGGTCACCCAGGCACGCCCGTGACGGGAACCAAAGGGGCCCAGCACGCCCCGGGCGGCACCCCCAGGTTCCCCCAGCACGCCCCCCTGACGGCACCGGACATCCCCGGACTCAAATGTGCCCCAAAAGGGTAAATTTTTTAAAACCCCCAATGTGCCTTTTTTGGGAACCCAACCTTTTATAAGCCTGAGGGGTCTACCTTGGAGGGTAGTCCCTTTTAAACGGGGTATAGCCCCAAAAAATACGTTTTTTACTAAAAATTTTGGGGGGGCGTCTTTTACACCCGGGCCCCCTTTTTATGCAAGGGCCCAAAACGGTACTAAAATATATTTTTTTCATCTATGCCTATTGTGCCTGTAAGGGGAGTAAAACCCCCACGGCTCAAAAATGGTTTGGCCCGGGGGGCTCCCCTTGAGGGGGTTATGGGTTTGGCCCCCGCCCTTTGGGGCCCCAAAAGGGAGGATTTTTATAGTGGAGCCTTGATTAGAGCTCCGCCGCCCCCTGTTCCCCCCGATGCACTCGGGAGTCGAAGGGAGATTTAATGAAAGGGCAAAGTGGGTGTTTTTAGGGCCCCCCCAAGTTGCAGAAAAAATTCGAAGGGGGATTTATGGGTCTCAACCCGGGGTCGAACTGGGTTTCCCAGAACGCCCCCCAAAGGGAAAGGGTAAAAACTCTGCTACGCCTCCCCCTTTAAATGCATTTTCTTGGTTTTTACTGGGGCAAATCATGGCCTCACCAAAACCCCTTGGGGTTTAACATGTAAAACATAAAAAATAAGAAAATAAGGAAGGGTACAAGAGGCCCCCTGAAGCCCTACATGTGGTGTTCCTTCCTTTTATACCCGAAAGTCGCAAAAAATAAAGTTTTCAGCATATTGCCGAGTTATAACTAAACTTTTGCCTTACACTCGGCATATTCAGTCAAAAAAGTGTGTTTTTGGGCCTTTTCCTGCAAAGGGCCCGGCTCTTCAATTTAAATTCCCCTTTTTGCTGGAGCTGACATCTTGAAATCAGTACGTAGATGTAATTTCCCCAAAAAACGTAAAATAGGGGGCCCAAAATAAAGCAAAGGTGGTACCAGGGTAGGCTGAGCCCCTTTTTTTTGTCCCTTTCCCGCAACCCCCTTGGGGTTTCGAAAAACCGCTTTTTGTCGAAAATTTAAAAAGGATTGGGTTTTTTGCGACAAAAAAAACAAAAGTTTGGTAGGAGCCCAAATAATAATAATCCCAAAGCCAAAAAATTTTAAAACAAAATTTACAAAATATATAAAAACATTTTAAACAAGTGTTATTGGATTGGGATTCGTAATTTTTGTTACTTTTTTTTTTTTTTTTTTTTTTTTTTACCCGTATCAGGAGGGCATTTGCATAACTCAGCATATTGAATAACTCGGCAAGGCCAGAGCCCTATCGTGCTGAGTTATAAGGGTTTTAGTGTATATATATATATATATATATATATATATATATATATATATATATATATATATATATATATATATTATACATATATTATATATATATATATATACATATACATATACATATATATATATATACATATACATTATATATATATATACATATACATATACATATATATATAATATATATACATATATATATATATAATATATATATAAATATATATATAAAATATATATATAAATATATATATATATATATATTATATATTATATATATATATATATATATATATATATATATATATATATATATATATATATATATATATACCGTACAATGGGGCAATCGAGAACACATGGGGCAATCGAGAAATAAAGGGGTAATTGAGAACAGACTATACTGCGGTGTTATTACTAAGGCTAGGATATATTTTTAATGTTCAGTGTGATCACCAATGATGTGTCCACTTGCATTAAGCATATCAACTTGATTGTGTGAAATTTAACTAATTATGTATTAATATTTGAAATTGCTTTTTTAGATACTTTTTACAGACTAACTACTAAGGTCTATAACGCAGTGTCAATTTAAATGACAAACCTGCTATTCTGATACTGGATCCTAGAATCTTTCTGCCACACTGAGAAATATCCACTTAACAGGTAAATTGATTAGTGTTCAAAAGATTGAACAATTACTAGAGTGGGGCAATTGAAAACACAAGGTGGGGCAATTGAGAACAAAAGGCGGGAGACTAGTGTGAGGCAGAGAGCCCTTGTGGAAGGAGAGTCAATGTGCCAGCGGGAAGAAGTGTCTCACTCCAGGATATGGAGGGAAGTGGCCCAAGTACCACAGGCGCAAGACAGCCAGTGAAGCGAGCTCTATATACCGACACTTCTTCAGACACTTCTTCAGATGAGTGACACTGATGAGAGTGAGCCAGTGCTGCCTGAGCCAGAACCAAACGAGGATGAAGCTACCAGTAGTTCTGTAAAGGATCTGCAAGTTGGTGATTACATCCTGGTTAAGTTCAAACCCAAAAAAAAAGGCACATGTACATTATTTTGGATGGTTTTGGAAAGGTGCACGCAGTGGATGTGACTACTACAGGAAGGCGATTTTCCCACGCCCAGGACTCTAAAAGAGTATGCTTTAAGCAACCGACAGAAAGAAGGTTCCCACCAGTAGGGATATTTTATGAAATTGAACTGAAAAAGCGAAAATCAGTTTCTTTTCCCCCAAAGTGTTCAAAGGGCATGCTCCCCCGGTAGGGAAAGGGTTTTAAATAAGGTAGCCAGATTTGTGCACAACTGCTTATTTAGGTTTTTTAAAGGGGGAAAGTAATAGTACAAATAATTATAATATACCTTGTTTTTAATTTACATGTTCCATTTGCCCCAAATCACTTTTTCAATTCCCCCCCTGTTGATGGCAAAAATTTTTCTTTTTTTTTTAAATTAATATAAAAAAAAAATGTTTGCATTATGTACATTTGCCTGGTAGATATGTGCAAAAAAAGGAGTAAAGGATTATTTGTCAACCAAAATTTGTATACATATATAAGTTTTTTTCCCATATACCTTTGTATCTAAAAAATAGCAATTTTTGTTTTCAATTGCCCCATTGACGGTATAATATATATATATTATATATAAAATAATATATATTATTTATATATAATATATATATTTATATATTATTAATATTATATATAATATTTATATATTATTATTTTATTATATATTATATTATTATTAAAATATTATATATAATTATATATATTAATATTTATTATATATTATATATATATATATTATTAAAAAATATATATATATTTTACACTACCCTCCCGAGTTTTCCGGGTTGCTTTCTTCGGAGGCTAGCGGCGAAACCGCCGGGGTCGCGAAAATGGGTATTATAAAACCCCGTAAAAAGCTTTTCCTTTTTTTTTTTTTTTTTTTTGGGTGTGTGCCTACAGCGCCGTTAGGCGTGACTCCAGGGTGGTGGTAGGCCCTGGAGGTTTAATTGAGGGCTGTGTACCACCCCATTTTTAAAGTTATAAGACTACTTTTTTTCCCCAAAAAAATATTTTGAAAAGCCCAAGCCCCCGTCCCCCCAGCAGTGAATGGGTCGGGGTTAGCCTAGGGTTTGTGACCTGCTTTCCCCGGGGGGGTGGCTTCGGCCAACACTATAGAGAGAGGAGGGGAGAGGAGCTTTAGTTGAGTTGATTGGGGGGCACCCCGGGGTGCTGTTTTGGTCTGAGTGAGTGAGCTCGACACATATCTTGTCAGCTGATGGTGTGTGACAGTGTTATACGGAAATAACACTGTCACTCCCTTTCCTCTCTTCTCTCCTGTCTCCTCCAGTACCTCCAGAAACCACAGTACCACACACTCATGGTTAATTTCACTTATAAAGGAGTATTTTGTGGTAAATAGTAAGGTAAGGTGCTACTTATTTCGAGGTTTTTACCTATCTTATGCGACACCGGCTTTTTCCTGTAAAGAAAAACACAAACAAATGGAAAAAACCCAAAGCAAACTACATACAGCTTATACTAAGCTATTATATACTAAAACTAAGCAGGAAGGAAGGAAGACGTGTCCCGTACGCCCTCTTATGGGAGGTGGTAGCAGAGTGGGTAGCGTCAAGATATATGTCAAGCTCGAGCACGAAGCTTGACAGATGACCTACAAAGTGATACTAAGCAGAAAAGGTCACAAGAAGAAGAAGAAGTTTCCGAGTGGCGTTCTCGGTGATCCGAGTTCGACCCTTTGAGAGGCTGTAAAATCCACTTAAAATCTTTCTCTGCACCGCCCGAGTGGCCTAAGAACACCCACATGCTGCCCATTAGCTCTACTTCGATTGCGAGTGCATCGGAGGACACAGGGGGCGGCATGAGCCTCTAATCACAGGCGTCACTATAGAAATTCTGTCTGCGCCACCACGGGCGAGGACCAACCATCACAACCCTCAAGTTAATCTCCAGGGCCTACCATCCCACTCCTGGAGGTCCTGCCTAACGGCGCTGTAGGCACACACACACACACCAAAAAAAAAAAAAAAAAAAAAAAAAAAAAAAAAAAAAAAAAAAAAAAAAAAAAAAAACCAAACTCGGGATATATGCGCGAAAGTCGGGATGGTAAAAAATTTAGGACTCGGCGCGAAACTCGAGGATCGCGAAACTCGCATGCGTGAAACTCGGGAGGGTAGGGGTGTATATATATATAATATATATATATATAATATATATATATATATATATATATATATATATTATATATATATAATATATACAGGGAGGTCCCGTTATACGGAGCATTCTATATACGAGAATCCGATGATACGAGATGTGTAAATTAGGTCTTTTTCAATATCCGAGATCGAAAATCCAATGTTTACGACATTCAAACAGGGGTGAGAAAAATTACCAATTTATTTACTAAAGTAAATTACAAGTTATTTACTAAAATTGTAAAGTCATTTACTGACTATATGATTTACCTAAAGTTTGTACGATAATCAATCTAAAAATATGATAATTCTGGTGGCTCGGTACGACAATGTGGCCTACAAAAATTCACATCACTGGACATGTACAAAAATTTTCAGATGTCAGAGCAGTTTGTGGGCAGGGGAAGAGGTCTGCGCACCCCTCCCTTGTCCCTTACCTACCTTACCCTCTAGAGTCATTTTTCACGCGGCAGCATGGGGAAATCTTTCCTCTTCCCGAGCCCCCTTCACACTTTCCATAATGGAACCACGAACGCGCCAACAATGCAGTGCGCAGCGCCGTCATGGTCCTGGTATGGGTCTATCGTAACCGATCGTGATGGGGCTGGGCCCGAGGCCACAAAAAGTTTGTGCGAGCATTAAAAATTGGGAAAGCTCCCCAATTTTCTATCCCTATTTCTCTTCTAGAATACTTTTTCTACAGAATAGGTAGTACAGTGTGGGTAATATAGACACTGTTTTGTTTGTTGTTTTGCTATAGTTTATTTTAGCTTGAAAAAGTTTTTTTTTTCCCTTTTTTTAATTGATGGGATCCGGGAAACCCAAAACCTATATTTTACCTTTAGTTTGTGTTTCGTTAAAACGAGATTCGTTTTAAACGAGTATGCCAGGGGGAACCTAACTGCTCGTATTTTCGGGACCTCCCTGTATACGTATATATATATATATATATATATATATAATATTATATATATATTTATATATTTTTATATATATAATATATATATAAATATATATACCGTATTTGCCGGCGCATAAGACGCACCTCCGTATAAGACGCACTCCTATGTTACAAGGAGGTTTTTGAGACGAAAAAAATTGGTGTTTTTGGGGTTTGAAAAAAAAAAATTTTCGTAAATTTATCAAGTTAAAAAAAATGGGATTGAAAGGGAAAAGCAAATAATATGAGCATTTTACCTAATAATATTCACAGTGAAGTGAATGTGAATGAAAATATACTAGTTAAAATGAAAAGGAATGACAGGGTAACCAAAATCGGTCATAATATATTGCAGGAGCCCTACGTATTGATATTCTAATATTTTGCTCCCTATGACATATAACTTAGATTTAATGTTGTAGGTAGGCCTTTGTTGCTTTTCTGCTAGTGTTTAGATTTTATGGAAAATTTGCAAAGATATTGGTATTATTTTGGTAGGGCTTTCAAAAGTCCTAGGATTCTTACCTCCATCATCGTGTAGCTTTCTTCATTCTGAGGATTTTAAAGCCCCATTTCCCATGGCGAAATTGAATAATAATGGCATTACACGTAGTCCCAAAAAATCTACCGTTATTTCAGCCAGAAGGTTAAGTTAGGTTAGAACAGTTCGCGAGGGTTGATTAGTTTTTCTTCAGGAAGGTACAGGTAAAGGCTGGTTCACACTCTGAAATCACGGCAGCGTTCCGTCGCCGTGCCTTGTATTCACACTATATGTCACGGTTCCGTCATTCTCGGCATTTCCCTGCTCACCCTCTAAGCAGAGATGGTGCCTCAGAGGCTATGGCTGAGGAAATTTGCATAATGCACTTCTGTTGGATGAAGAAGAGGATTTTAAACTCTAAAAGACACTGTTTTGGGTACAAAAAGCCTTGAGAAAAACGACAATTATCAGCACGGCACAGTCTCATAACGTTAAAATACTCTTTCCCAAAAAACCGTTACGTGACAGGACCGTGATGCATTGGACCCGTGACGGCGGCGCACCGTTTAGTGTAACACGTCTATTTGTTTGAAGTAAGAAATTTTAAAACGGATGTGACGAGACGGTGCCGTGTCACCATGATGGTATGGTGTGTTAGACCTTGGGGCGGACGGTGTGGCGCCGTGAGGGGTCTTGGTCTTGGTGTACCGTGTGGAAGACTTTTGTCCCGTCTACAAGTACAGTTGCAGTTTTTTTTAAACTACACTCTTTCATACAGTTTCCTTATCTGTAGAGGTACAGGCGTGAGGATTGAGGGGTCGAGGTGGTACAAAGGCCTATCCCTTTTTCCTATCCCACCTTGCTTACCACTGTAGCGGCGCTAACACACACAAGCACATACACACCTGCATCGGCTTAGGCCACCCCCCCTGTCGGGGACCAGGATTGGGAGGGTGACTGACGCTGACCTGACTTGTCCTCGCTGGACACAACTGCAACATCAGCCAGGTAATTCAGTCAGCCACAGGACACACAGAGACACACCCCCGCGCACCTCTTGTCCCCACGTTGTACAACGACTCGCTGTAAAATAGACTACAAAGCCAGGACGCCCTTTCTCCATCCTTGGGGTGTATAGACAGACTCCCCAAGATACTACACTTCCTCTCACCGCTCACACTCCTTCAAATAAAAACTTTAACACGCTCTTTTTTTTCACTATTCCATTTATCTACAAACCCATTCCAGCGAAAAATCCATCACATTTTCTGCCTCCCTTCAAATCATCTCCTTCCAACTGTTGTGTCAACTTGTGCGGCCCGAGTCGAATGCGGGTTAAGGCGACATCTAATATGTGGGATGTTTTGTCTTTTCCATGGGTGCGGGGAGGAATCTAGCGGTAATGACCCATGGTAGGTGCGGGGAGGGCGTCGCCGAGTAAAAGTATCCCAGGTGAAGCGGCAGACCTGAGATATCAGACGTTTTACAATGGAGGCCAGCAGCGGGGGTGGATGATGTTTACTTTCTGACACGGCCATCTTGGCAGCAATAATCGCTATCTTGTTGCCCCACCCTATTTTTTCTCTTAAACTCCAACCTTTTCTTAGTATTATGCATTATTGTTGAAAACAGTTACAATTTGTGCTCAATAGACTACTGCTCAGCACAGATCACTCCACCCCTTTAGTAATACACCACCGGCTTTTCTGCATTCTCTGCCCGACCTCTCATTCGCTAATATGGCCGCATTAGACGCAGGGGAACTTTGCATTCCTTTTTAAGGGAAAAAACTGCGTTTTATGCGCCGGCAAAACGGTATATATATATATATATATATATATATATATATATATATATATATATTCTATAATATATTATATTATATATTAAAATACAGGTTGAAGTTCCCAAACTCGGCACCCCCAAAGACTCGGCAACACCCAAAACTGGCTATGTTCCGGATTTTCAAAACACGGCTGAAACACCCAAAAACCCGGCGCGTAGTTGCCGGTCGGCCGCTAGGTGCCACCCCACTAGGCCGCTTGGTTTCTCCCGCCGATTTGTTTGTTGTTTTGTTCAGTGGTGTTGTGACTGTAGATTTGTGTACACTGTTATTTTGTGTACTTCTATATGTACTTCTACAGGTCTGTTATTGGTATTAGGCTCCCAACGTCCAGGAACACCTACTGGTGGAAGTGAAAAGAAAGGAAGAACAATGTGTTAACTTTTTCTGAGAAATTGGCCATTTCATGCTTTTTTTCCCCTTAAAAATATCTACGTTCTAAAAGTCGGAAAATTTCCATTACTGGGCTCGGCATGGTCCCGAGGTTGCCGAGTTTGTGAACTTAACCCCTGTGTGTATATTTTATTTTATATATATATATATATATATATATATATATATATATATTTTATATATATTATAAAATATATTTTGATATAATATATCTATATATCTATCTACACAAAAACTCGTTTTCCCAGACAAATAGGGGGGAGAAACTGGTCCGGGAACCGCAAAAGTCCGGGAATCGCCACAGTAAAAAAAAAAAAAAAAAAAAAAAAAAAGTCCGATGCCATTACCCACCCCCGACGTTTATCCTACTCTAGTATTTACTGTCCGGCAACCGCCAATATCAACTACCCCGCCGCGGACTTTTAAAGTCCGCTGGGCATGCTGCCACCTGGCGGGAGGCAGCAGAAGTGTTCAATAGTCTCAAGAGACGTTCCCGCCCCCAGGGCAGTGGGGGTCAGGGGACAAACGGGCTGTGCAGTTGAACCGTGAGTGTCGTGTGCCCAAATGTAAACAAAATGACCGCTGAGTATGCTGCCACCTGGCGGGAGGCAGCAGAAAATGTTCAATAGTCTCAGAGATGTTCTTGCACCAAGGGCAGTGGGAGTCGGGGACTGACGGAGGCAGTGCAGATGAACTGTGAATGTCGAGTGCCCAGGACCAGGGGTGACAGAAGACGCTCGGACCGCCCGGGCAAACTTTGTCAAATTTACGAACAGGACCAGGGATTTCAACGTAAAAAAAAAAAAAAAATGTCCGAGACTGACATATTCCCGACCTCGGATTTTGTCCGGCAAATCCGATATCGGAAATGGAGGTCCGGGAAATCGAGGTTTGTGTGTGGTTATATATATATAATTAATTTTATATATATATATATATATATATATATATATTATTATATATATACATAATATATATTTATATATATATATATACATACATATATATAATATATATATATATATATATATATAATACATATATCTATCATATATATTATTATATAATATATATATATATATACCGGGATTGGGCCCGGGGCATAAGACGCAGTTTTTCCCTTAAAAGGAATGCAAAGTTCACCCCGCGTCTAAAGCAGCCATAGTAGCGCATGGAGGTCGGGCAGAGAATGCAGAACAGCCGGTGGTGTATTACTAAAGGGGGCTGGATGATCTGTGTTGAGCAGTAGTCCACTGAGCACAAATTTGTAACTGTGTATCAACAGTAATGCATAACACTAAGAAAAAGGTTGGAGTTTAAAGAAAACAAGAGCTGGGGCAAACAAGATAGCGATTGTTGCTGCCAAGTGGCCAGGTCAGATGTAAACATCATCCATCCCCCGCTGCTGTTCTCCATTTTATAACGTCTGATATCTCAGGGCTGCCGCTTCACCTGGGATACTTCACTCGGCGACGCCCTCCGCGCACCCGCCAGGGTCATTACCGCTCAGACTCCTCCCCGCACCCCTAGAAAAGACAAACATCCCGTATATTAGATGTAGTCTTAACCCGCATTCGACTCGGACCACACAAGTTGACACAACAGTTGGAAGGAGATAATAGAAGGGAAAGGGAGGAAATGGTGATGGAATTTCGCTGGACTGAATATTGTTGATAAATGGAATAGTGAACAAGGAGAATATTAAAGTTTTATTTGAAGGAGTGTGAGCGGGAGGGGGAGGTGTAGTATCTTGGGGAGTCTGTCTATAAAACACAAGGGTGGAGAAAGGGCGTCGTGACTTTGTTGTTTATTTGACAGCGAGTCATTGTACAACGTGGGGATAAGAGGTGCGCGGCGTGTGTCTCTGTGTGTCCTGTGCTGACTGAATTACCTGGCTGGTGTTGCAGTTGTGTCGGCGAGGACAAGTCAGGTCAGCGTCAGGTCACCCACTAATCCTGTTTCCAGACAGGGGGGGGGTTGGCCTTAAACCGTGCAGGTGTGTATGTGAGTTTGGTGTTAGCGCCGCTACGTGGTAAACAAGGTGGGATAGGAGACAGCATAGGCCTTTGTAACCACCTCGACCCCTCAATCCTCACCCCTGTACCTCTACGGATAAAAGGAAACTGTATAAAAAAGTGCTAGTAAAAAGGGTGCAACGGTAGATGTAAACGGGACAAAAGTCTTCCACACGGGGCATCAGACCAAGACCCATCACGGCGCCACATCGTCCGCCTTTAAAGGGCCCAATCACAAACCCTACCATCATGGTGACACGGCACTGTCTCATCACATCCGTTAGAATTTCTTACATTCAAACAAATAGAAAGTGTTACACTAAGCGGTTTCGCCACCCTCACGGCTCCAATAAAACCACCGTCCTGTCACGTAACGGTTTCTGGGGAAGAATGTTAACGTAATGAGACTGTACCGTGCTGATAATTGTCGTTCTCTCAAGGCTTTATGTACCCAAAACATTGGGCTTTTAGAGTTCAACTCCTCTTCTTCATCCAACAGAAGTGCTATTAATGCAAATTTCTTCAACCATAGCCTCTGAGGCACCATGTCTGCTTAGAGGGTGAGCAAGAGCTGCCGAAAATGACGGAACCCTGACAAATAGTGTGAATACAAGGCCGTCTGACGGAACGCTGCCGTGATTTCAGAGTGTGAAACCCACCTTCACCTGTACCTTCCTGAAGAGACTAATCAACCTCGCGAACTGTGATAGATTCATGGTGTAAGCCAGGGCAAAAAATCGTCGATCCCGACAACGGTGCCCTTCAACAATTACAACAATAACACAAGGTAGAGATGGCTACCTTACAGACAGTGTTACCTACATATCTTCGTAAATATTTGTTATTGGGCAAAACCCCCGACCTTCGAGGCCGAAACTTAGTTCTCCTGAATAGTTTTTTATGTGTTTTGAATTAATCTGGGTCTCGTTTTTGTCAGAAATCAATGTTTGTTTACAGTATGTGTGGGGAGGGGGGCAACTGCCCCTCCAGGGCCGCCCGCAAACATTGCTACGTTTCCACACTGCCATATTATTGGTAATATTTTTTTTTTCTCTATATCGTCTGCTACTAAACCAAACCCCACCATGAAACCCAAACCCAATCTGATTTAACCTAACTTTACTTTCTGTCTGAAATAACGGTAGATTTTCGGTACTAGTGTAATTCCATTATTATTCAATTGCGCCATGGGAAATGGGGTTCAAAATATCAGAATGAAGAAAACTACACAAAGATGTAGGTAAGAATCCTAGGACTTTTGAAAGCCCTCTACCAAAATAATACCATTATCTATACCTAAATTTCCACAAAAATCTAAACACATAGCAGAAAAGCAAAAGGCATACCTATTACATTAAATCTAAGCTATATGTCATAGGTAGAAATATTAGAATACAATTCGTGGGGCATCCTGCAATATATTATGGGCCGATTTTGATTACCCTGTCATTCCTTTTACATTTTAATTAGTATAATTTTCATTTACATCATTGCACTTGGAATATTGTATCGAGGTACATGCTCATAAAACATTTGTTTTCCCCTACAAATCCTTTTTTTTTAATAACTTGATAAATTTACGAAATTTTTTTTCCCCCTTCAAAAACACCAATATTTTATTTTTTCTAAAAACCTCTTTGTTAAAATAGGGGTGGTCTTATGCGGAGGTGCGTCTTATGCGCCGGCAAATTTCGGTATATATATAATATATATATATATATATATATATATATAATATATAACGCTTTCCTTCTTGCTGGGGGAAATTTGCTCACATCCAACCTGTTCCTAAGAAGGGTGGGCCGTTCTAATCCTTCAAACTACCGTCCTATAGCTTTGACTTCCTGCCTTTCTAAAGTTTTTTTAAACTATACTTAATAAGAAGATTTTAACATCTATTTTGCTCACAATCTTCTATCTGATCGTCAGTACGGTTTCCGTAAAGGGCGATTTTACGGCGATCTTTTAGCTTTCCCAATGAATCTTAGTCATCCTCCTTTAGGGGGTTTTGGTGAAAAATTTTGCTGTTGCCCTTGACATATCAAAAGCTTTTTATAGAGTCTGGCAAAAAACTTTAATTTCCAAAAACCTCAAATTTGGTTTCTATCCTTCTCTCTGTACCTTCATTTAAGTTTTCCTTTTAAACCGTTCTATTGCAGCTACTGTAGATGGACATTGTTTTCTCCTAATCTATCAATGTGGTGTTCCCCCGGGTTCTGTCCTATCACCCACTCTCTTTCTATTATTCATTAATGATCTTCTAAGTCTAACACAAGACCCTATCCACTCCTACACTGATGATTCTACCCTGCATTTTCAACGTCGTTTATTAGACGTCCAACTCAAAAGGAACTAAGTGATTCACAGAGAGATGCCACCGAGCGCCTAACTTCTGATCTTTCTATAAATTTTTGATCGGGGCAAAGCAAACCTTGTTTTGTTCAATGCCTCAAAAACCCAATTTCTTCACCTATCTACTCGACAAAAACCCACCAGATAATTACCCCTCTTCTTCAATGACACTCAAATGTCTCCTTCTTCACAATGAACATTCTAGGACTATCCTTTACTAAAATCTGAACTGGAAATCTCACATCTCATCTCTTGCTAAAACAGCTTCTAAGAAGTTCGGTGTGCTGTGGCGTCTGCGTCCTTTTTTTTCTCCCTCCCAATTGCTTTCTCTCTACAGGGGCCTTATCCGCCCGTAGGAGTAATGTCTCACATGTTTGGGGAGGATCCACTCTACAGCTCTCCTAAACAGGGTTGAGTCAAAAGCTTTTCGTCTCATCAATCCTCTCCTCTGACTGACTGTCTTCAATCTTTAAATCACCGCCGCAATGTTGCTTTTCTTTCTCTCTTCTACCGTTTTTTCATGCTCACTGCTCTTCTGAACTTGCTAACTGCATGCCTCCCCCCATCCCGCCCGGGCCCCGTGCACAAGACTTTCTACTCATTCTCATCCCTATTCTGTCCATCTTCCTAATGCAAAGTTAATCAGTATCTTTTCTCTTTCACCCCTTTCACTGGTAAACCTGGAACTCTCTTCCTGTTTCTATTTTTCCACTTTCCTATGACTTAAATCTTTTCAAAAGTAGAGTAAAAAAGACACCTCCTGAAATTTAAATTTTGGGCCCACCCGTTTTTATTTTATTCTCTTACTGTCTTCTTTATAGGGACTGGCAACTAAGCGGGCTTTGTGTTACCCATTTTTGTTGTGCCCTTGGCCAGTTCCTTGTGATGTAAAAAAAAAAAATATATATATATATATAGTCAAACCTCGATATAACGGACTAAAGGGGGGAGGAGTCCGTTATAGCCGATTGTCCGTTATAGCGACGGTATTTTCCCAAGGGTGGGAAAATATATGAAGAAACGGAAAAATTGTGAAATAAATGAGAAATAATCACAAACACAACCAGACTGTGTACCTATGTTGGGAGGTAAACAGTGACTGGCACTACATGCTGAATTTGGTCCGCTCCTACGTGAAATAAATAATAAATAATCACAAACACAACCAGACCGTGTAGCTAGTCAAGCTCAAGCTCTAGTGAAAGGTAAACAAATTACTATAAGCCATATTCAGCCGTGGCTTCCAAAGGTATTGCTTATTATCATGACTAATGCTCATTATTATATATATTATATGGTTGTGAAGTGCAGTTCTATACACGTGTCACTATTTAGGTCAGTGTAGCACTGCGTGTCACCTTAGATAAGGGTGATTTAGGGTGTTGAGTGACAGGGAGACGTAGCAGCGGCCACGCCATAACACTAATAGTCACTATTTTAAACAATACACACCTTCTACGTGTACCACTAAATCACTAGCAACACAGGCTCCTTCCTTATAATATTATATCTTAATATGTGCTACATCAAAACTCCTTAAAACCCAAGCATTCCAAAGTAAATTGAGAAAATAATGCAATTATGTTGAGTTGACAATTCGAGCTGCGATAAGCGGTCTAATATGAAATGGGGGGGAAAAAAAAAAATAAAAAAAAAATCATGCAAATGGAGTCCGTTATATCCGAAGTCCGTTACATTGAGGTCCGTTATATCGAGGTTTGACTGTATATACAGGGAAGTCCCATTATACGAGCACTCGGTATACGAGAATTCGATGATACGAGATGTGTAAATTAGGGTCTATTTTCAATATACGAGATCAAAAATCCAATGCTACGACATTCAAACTGGGGTGAGTAAAATGACCAAGTTATTTACTAAAATTATGAAGTCATTTACTGACTGTATGCTTTTACCTAAGGTTGTACTATAATCAATCTGAAAATATGATAATTCTGGTGGCTCGGTACGACAATGTGGCCTACAAAAGTTCACATCACTGGACGATGTATAAGGATTCAGATGCGGAGACGAGTTTGTGGGCAGTGGAAGAGGTCCGCGCACCCCTCCCTTGTCCCTTACCTACCTTACCCTCTAGAGTCTATTGTATCACGCGGCGTCCCCAACAGTACATACGTCTTTTTTGCTTGTTTGTATTGTGCCTTGCACAATCCAGCACAGCCGGACCCAATCCAGGGCCAGCACCGAGGATCTTTCCTCTTCCCCAAGTGATCAAGGGGAGGAGGAAGAACTCTAACCCAGTCATCCCTGCAAACGCAGTCACCGCTGTTTTCTCTCGAGCCTCAGAGAGAAAACAGGGACTCTCAGCTGGCTACGTGCCAGCTTCCTGTCTATCCACACAACATTACCACTCATGAGTGTTATGCATGTTTTATGTTTAATTAATGTGCAGTTATGTTAATTTGTGCTATTTTCTCTTTCAGAATGCTTTTTCTACAGAATAAGTAGTACAGTGTGGGTAATATAGACACTGTGTGTTTGTTGTGTTTGCAATAGTTTATTTTAGCTTGATAAACATGTTCTTGTTTTTCTATAATTGATGGGGTCCTGGAACCAAACCTATATTTTACGATTAGTTACCACTGCCCCTGGTGCAGGAACATCTCTGAGACTATTGAACACTTTCTGCTGCCTCCCGCCAGGTGGCAGCATGCTCAGCGGTCGTATTGTTTACATTTGGACACACGACACTCACGGTTCACCTGCACCGCCTCCGTCAGTCCCCTGACCCCCACTGCCCCTGGTGCAGGAACGTCTCTGAGACTATTGAACACTTTCTGCTGCCTCCCGCCAGGTGGCAGCATGCTCAGCGGTCGTATTGTTTATATTTGGGCACACGACACGCACGGTTCACATGCACCGCCTCCGTCAGTCCCCTGACCCCCACTGCCCCTGGTGCAGGAACGTCTCTGAGACTATTGAACACTTTCTGCTGCAGTGTCCGCGCTTCCACTCCCACCATGTAGTGTTACACTACAGCGCCTGTGAAAGCATCATAGGACATCACCAGGGCTCATAGTGTTCCCCAAGGGATCCTTGCAGCCCTAAAAACAACAACAAAGTGACGTAAAAGTACGCAGCGGGTTAGTTGATATTGGCGGTTGCCAGACAGTAAATACTAGAGTAGGATAAACATCCGGGGGTGGGTAATGGCCTCGGACTGTTGCGATTCCTGGACTTTAGCGGTTCCCGGACCAGTGCTCCCCCCTATTAGTCCGGGAAAATGAGGGTTGTGTATATACAGTAAAACCCTTATAACTCAGCATGATAGGGGCTCTGGCCCTTGCCGAGTTATGCAATGTCCTCCTCTGATATGGGTTAATAAAAAAAAAAAATAAAAAAAATGTAAATACAGTACTGTAAAAGCATAAAAACTACACTTACCAGTGAACGGGTAGAATGTGCTGGATTTGATATCAAACTCAGCACAAATAGCACGCATGAACGCACCTGCATCCATCCTTGCCAGCACTTTCACCTTTTCCTGCAGGCTCAGGGTCTTCAATTTCATTCCCTTCCTGCTGGAGACACCCTTGCGTGATGGAGCTGACATCTTGATATACAGTACTGTATGATGTAATCCCAAAACATGTAAAATAGGTGGCAAAGTAAAGCAAAGGTCGGGTACCAGTGCGTAGGCTGAGCCGTGTTTTTGTTGTCCAAGCACCGTCTTTGATTATGAATCCCAATCCAATGACACCTGCTGAAATGTGTGTTATACTACACACAAACCTCGATTTCCCGGACTAATTGGGGGGAGCACTGGTCCGGGAACCGCAAAAGTCCGGGAAACGCAACAGTCCGATGCCATTTTTTTTTTTTTTTTTTTTTTTTTTTAACGCCACAAAGAGCTGGCCAAGGGCACAACAAAAATGGGTAACACAAAGTCCGCTTCGTTGCCAGTCCCTATAAGGAAGACAGTAAGAGAATAAAATTGAAGAAAAAAAAACCCGTTACCCACCCCCGGACGCTTATCCTACTCTAGTATTTACTGTCCGGTAACTACCAATATCAACTACCCCGCCGCGGACTTTTACGTCCGCTGAGCATGCTGCCACCTGGCGGGAGGCGCGGACACTGACCAGGGGTGACAGGAGACGCTCGGACCGCCGGACAACTTTGTCAATTTACGAACAGGACCAGGCATTTCAACGTAAGAAAGAAAAAAAAAAAATTGCATTTAAACGGAAAGAAAAAAAAAAAAAAAAAAAAAAAAAAAAAAAAAAAAAAAAATTGTCCAGGACTCTGACATATCCCCGGACCTCGGATTTTGTCCGGCAAATCCGATATCCGGGAAATCGAGGTCCGGGAAATCGAGGTTTGTGTGTACTTTGTGATATTGTTTGCAATGTTTTGCATTGATTATTATTATTTCGGCTCCTACCAAGCTTGTTTTGTTTTGAAGCAGAAACCAATCCTTTTTCAATTTCGACAAAAAATGGAATTCGTATCCAAGACAGTGCTTGGACAACATAAACACGGCTCAGCAGCTGACAGCCTACACACTGGTTCCCGACCTTTGCTTTACTTTGCCACCTATTTTACGTGTTTTGGGGTTACATCATACAGTACTGTATTTCAAGATGTCAGCTCCAGCACACAAGGATGTCTCCAGCAGGAAGGGAAGGAAATTGAAGAGCCTAAGCCTGCAGGAAAGGGTCAAAAGGACAAAAACACGACTTTATGCGACTGAGGATATGCCGAGTGTAAGCAGAGATGCAGTTATAACAACAATATGCCGAGATACATTATTTTTTGCCGACTTTCTGCTTACATGTTCACACAAGAGGTTGTGAGTGAGGGCATGATATGCCGAGTGAAAACCAAGAGATGCAGTTTAGGGGAGGCGGTAGCAGAGTGGTTAGCGTCACCGGGTGGCGTTCTCGAAGACCCGAGTTCGATCCCGAGTGAAACCCATAAATCCACTTGAAATCTTTCTGCACCGTCGAGTGGCCTAAGAACACCCACATGCCCTGTCCATTAACTCTACCTTCGACTGCGAGTGCATGGGAGGACACATGGGGGCGACATAAGCCTCTAATTACAGGCGTCACTATAAGAATCCTGCCTGCGCCACCACAGGCGAGGGCCAACCATCACAGCCCTCGAGTGAGCCTCCAGGGCCTACCATCCCACCCCTGTAGCTCACTGCCTACACGCGCTATAGGCATAGATGTATACAAAAAAAAATAATATAATAATAATAATAATAATAATAATAATAATAATCGTCTTTGCCTTGCCGAGTTATATCAAATTCCGAGTTATACAGTGCCGAGTTATAAGGGTTTTACTGTACACACGATATAATATCGGGTATTATTCCAGTTTGACACCGAATTTACTTTGGTGGACGAAACTATTTTTTCTGGTGAGTTTTGATGCGTTTTATATTAATATGCTAACTGTTTCTGTCGCAAATCACTAGACAATAATGTTGTTGTTTTTTTTTTTTAGTTAGGTAAAGGGGTAAATATTCCACAGGAGTTGGCGGGCTCCACAGGCCTCACAGCTTACTTTTTCTCTATTATTTTCGGCTCAGGATATTGTGCAGTAGTTATTCCCTTGCGGAAACCAAAAAATATAACTTATTTTTATATGATAATTGCTAGGTTAGGTTAGGTTAGGTTAGATTTAGGTTATGTTAAGGTTTGGTTTAGGTTATGTTAGGCTTAGGGTAGGTTTGTGTCAGGTTTTGTTGAGTTATTTAGGTTAAAAAAAACTTATTTGACGGCGAGCGGTTGACCGGGTGGTTGGCGCTGCCAACTCTTGCGGAATATTTATCGGTAAAGGTTAGGTTTGGTATAGGTTCGGTTAGGTTCAATTTGTTTTTTAATAATTATTGTCGCAAATATATATACCGGTATATATATATATACTACATAATATATATATATATATATATATATATATATATATATATATATATATATATATTATATATATATATATATATATATATATATATATATATATATATATATATTGATTTAATAAATTAAGATCATATTAAGATTTATAATAATAATAGTCATTTGCGACAGAAACGGTTAGCAAATGAATTCAAAACATATAAAAACTCCAAAACTCTCCAGAAATAAAAGTTTTGTCTACCAAAGTGAATTCGATGTCAAGCTGGAAATTTACCTAATATAGATATAATTATATGTATTGCGCATACCAAAAGAGTAAAATTTCGGAAGTGGGCTTTCACTGATTTCAAGGCCAAAACTTAGTTTGGTATTATTCTAGTGTTTGCCCATGCTTCCCCCTCTTCCCCAAAACAAGCTTGGGGACCTGGGGGAATGCGGGATATTTGGCTGGGGTACAAAATATGTGTCGTAACCACATAGTTTTTGAGCTAGGGGTGTTGTAAAAATTCCCTAGATCTAGGGAAACTGGATTACGTTTCTTCTAAGTCCAGAGACGTGTGAACCTGACGATCCTCACAAACAGAATGATGACTGAAGTGTTGAGAGACTAAGACTCTACCACTAAGAGGTAAGGTCAAATTTTGATAGGTTACTGGGGGAGCCTAGCCCCTCCTTGTTAGGTTAGGCTAGATTATCGGGGGGGGTCGAGGGGGGCGGAACCCCTCTGCTAGGTAATTAGGTTAAATTTGGTTAGCTTATCGTTGTGTCGGGGCCCCCCAGTAGGTTGGGTTAAATTGGGTTAGGTTAGGTTAGATTACCGGAGAGTCAAGGGGCCGGAGTGCCCCCGCTAGGAGGTAAGGTCAAATTTGGTTAGGAAAAATTTCCCTAGATCTAGGGATTCTCCTTCCCTCCCATAGGGGCCTCCCCTTCCATAACTCCAAAAATACATGTTTCCGACGCATTGTTTGAATTAATCTGGCACTCAGTTTTGTCGGAAATAAATTTTTGTTTACAGGTGTGGGGGGATGCCCGTCCTGCCCCTTCCGGCAACTATTCCTGTCTTCTGGAAGAGTAAGACCCGTACCAAGAGTCATGATGGAGGTCGAACGACGAACGACGAACGACCGAGGAAGGGTACCATAAAAGGGATATTTTTCGAAACGAAGAGCAGCGACGAAGGTCGGCACGAAGACACGGGGGTACCCGCATCTTCGTGCCGACCTTCGACCTTCGTCGCTGCTCTTCGTTCCGAAAAATATCCCTTTTATGGTACCCTTCCTCGGTCGTTCATCGTTCGTCGCTCGACCTTCATCATGACTCTTGGTACGGGCCTATATGGCGTTTACTCTTGAACACGTTGGGGTAGGTTACGGATAGGGTAGGTTAGGTTTTCCTGGTAATTGTACGGATTGGTTAGGTTAGATTTGCAAGATCAATACAGTAACTTTGTGTGGGAATCACAATGAGAGTACACATAAACCTCGTTTTCCCGGACTAATAGGGGGAGCACTGGTCCGGGAACGGCAAAAGTCCGGGAATCGCTAGTCAAAAAAAAAAAAAAAAAAAAAAAAAAAAAAAAGGCCGATGCCATTACCCACCCCGGGACGTTTATCCTACTCTAGTATTTACTGTCCGGCAACCGCCAATATCAACTACCCCGCCGCGGACTTTTACGTCCGCTGAGCATGCTGCCACTTGGCGGGAGGCAGCAGAAAGTGTTCAATAGTCTCAAGAGACGTTCCTGCACTAGGGGCAGTGGGGGTCAGGGGACTAACGGAGGCGATGCAGGTGAACCGTGAGTGTCGTGTGCCCAAATGTAAACAATACGACCGCTGAGCATGCTGCCACCTGGTGGGAGGCAGCAGAAAGTATTCAATAGTCTCAAGAGACGTTCCTGCACCAGGGGCAGTGGGGGTCAGGGGACTAACGGAGGCTGTGCAGGTGAACCGTGAGTGTCTTGTGCCCAAATGTAAACAATACGACCGCTGAGCATGCTGCCACCTGGCGAGAGGCAGCAGAAAGTGTTCAATAGTCTCAGAGATGTTCTTGCACCAGGGGCAGTGGGAGTCAGGGAACTAACGGAGGCTGTGCAGGTGAACTGTGAATGTTGTGTGCCCAAATGTAAACAATACGACCGCTGAGCATGCTGCCACCTGGCGGGAGGCGCGGACACTGACCAGGGGTGACAGGAGACGCTCGGACCGCCGGACAACTTTGTCAATTTACGAACAGGACCAGGCATTTCAACGTTCAAATGTCCGAGACTGACATATCCCTGGACCTCGGATTTTGTCCGGCAAATCCGATACCCGGGAAATGGAGGTCCGGGAAATCGAGGTTTGTGTATTTTCGAGAAAATCCTATGGTAAGTTTTGGGGCCACAGCCAAGCGTCTTCACTCGGAAACCACATACTCACATAGAGAACGGGAATATGCCTCCCAGCCTGCATCGCAAACACATAATTTAAGAGTTGTGTAGGGGGGTAAAATTCCCTAGATCTAGGGTAATTTCCTTATATCTAGAGAAATCTGCCTAACCAAAATTAACCTAACCTAGCCAAATTTAACCTAACATAGCGGGGGGCTTGACCGACCGATAACTTAACCTAACCAAATCTAACCTAAGTTAACCTAACCAAATCTATCCTAACCTAACCATATATAACCTACCCTAACCTAACCAAATCTAACGGTACATTTTTACGATAGGACCAAACTTCCCTACACAATTCAAGAGAACTGAAACTCAAAATGCCAGTAGTCGCTGGCAGTTTTAACTCACAAGTTGATAATAAGTTGGTTTACTGGAAAACAAAATATGGGCTTATTCCACTGCACTTAAAACACAAAAGTATAATACTAAGAACGATTTTCTTCTATATGTATATTGTATAGAAGCCTGATTCTGTAAAACATGTATATAACCAAATAACCAAGCAGGTTATAGTTAAAGAGGCGATGGAAATGTTAGTCTATGATATTATAGTCAATAATGAATGTTTAGAAGTTAACTATACCTAGGCAGTCATATTTTTCTGTTATTATTGTGTATCAATAAGATAGAAAGCCTGGAAGTGCAATGAGTCGACGCGTGAAGTCGCAATGTTTTGATTCCATTTTCCCGCCACAATGCGCGACATGCCGCCTCCACAATTATAACCTACTTTGTCGCAGCAACAGAACGATTTCGGCATTCTATATTCTTCTTCTTTTCAAAGCATTGCTTATTGTATTTTAACAAGCGTTTGCCAGACGCAGCAGTACTGTCTTAGAAAACAGTGTGAACATCGCCCCCAATAAAACATACTACAATATACATGTAAAAAATATATTAAGCTTTGATACTCGAGGCGAGTAATTTGCATTAAATTGCTATTATAGAACGTTCCATCGTAATGCATGTCATCCATACAATTAGTAGAACAACAGAAGAACTATATTTTTTGGTATTCAGATGCGGTGCATCAATATTTATCGCGAAATTGATTTATGAAAATACGAGTCGCGGAGCCAAAACACAGTAGACCAACCTTTGAGTTAAAACTGCCAGCGACCACTGGCATTTATAGTTTCAGTTCTCTAGAATTGGAAGCATCGTTTTTGTTTACCTTTTGTATTCTAAGAGACATTTTTTCTTTGAGCTTTCCGTCGCAAATCAATAGTTTCGGAGATATAGAACATTTTAGGTGGGAGGAATAAGTTTCATTGTTTACAAAATGGCTCCTCTTCCTCTTCTTGTGACCTGCATCGCTTACCTTATCTTACCTAACCTAACCTTTAACCTCCTAACTGGGTCCAATAATAAAAGTTTAATAAAATACCAAACCCCGAGATTAACCTCCTAGCCACGGGTGCGCACGGAAAACTTACTTCGAAACAAAAGCGATGCAGGTCACAAGAAGAGGAAGAGGGAGGCATTTTGTAAACAAGGAAACTTATTTCTCCTCCCACCTAAAATTTTCTATATCTTAAAAACTATTTTTTGCGAGGGAAAGCTCAGAAAAAAAGTCTTTCGAATAATAAGGTAAAAAAAAACCCAGTTTCCCAAATGGTAGGGGTTTTGGTCCTATGAAAAAAAATACCAATCAAACCCCGGACCACTAAACAGCGTCCCACTAGCGTCTAAAACCCAAAATTTGACCCTTTTTAAGTTTTTCCTTTTTAAAACACACTCATTCTTTTTACATCTTTTGTGATTATTTGCTTTTTCGTACCAACCCCACACCGATCGGGGGTCTAACGTAAAATCCCCCCCTGCAATCTGTCGCCAGGCCCATTTTTACGAATATAGCATTATACGTTTTTTATGTGCCACTGAAAGTTTTAACAGTATTTTAATCTGACTGTAAAATTTTCCCTGTTTCAGCGTTGTTTTTGCTCTGTTCCGAGTATATACGGTTTAAATTTTTCACTACGCGGTTTTTTTTCGGGCGAGGGGACGACGTAGGGAGGACACTCATAAAAACACAGATGGCGACTTTTTGTGGGGGCCACTCGGTGATATTTTTGTCATTTTTTCATTTAAAATATAGCCAACTATGACACAGATGAAGACACAAAAGAACAGATTCCAGATCCCCCCTTCTAATTTTCCTGAAACATGGTGTAAAATGTAAGATTAACCCCCCCCACACGTTGTAAACAAAAAAAAAATTTTGGTCCGGGCGATTTTATGTTATCTACGGTTGGGGAGTAAAATCCATAACATTTGATAACCCTGTATCTTTTATTTTGTGCGAGATGTTAGGAAAACACAGATACTGAAAAGCGATGGGGATGTGTTTTAAATGGAAATACATTAAACAGTGATCAATTTAGGGTTCTAGTGGACGCGTTTATTAAAAACTAAACAGCCCAAAATTGATACTGTTTAATGCTTTTTCCTATTTAAAAAAACCCTCATCGTTTTATACAGCAATCTGGATTTTCCTAACATCTCTGCAAAAAATAAAAGAGTACACCATCCCTCGTATAACGCAGGTTCGATTAACCAATTTCAAGTACGCACAAAACTTTTGTATCCCAAAATCGTTTAAACATATAAAAAAATTCGAATTTACCAAAATTTTTACGACAAAAAAATATGAAAAAAAATGATAAAAAGAAAAATGTACAACAACCCACAAATAAAAATATTTATGATATCAAACCTGAAAAAAACCCAACGAAAAGCAGCACAGTCGTTCCCCCCCCGTATGGTTTGTTTACGTTTTGCGGGGTACAGATAAACATTGGTTTTCCGTGCTTCTGTTATACGCCCCATTATCGAGTAAAAGACTGATAATGTCTATAAGCTTTTTGCTAGGGTAGTGCAGTGCTCCTAACCCTAAAAAAGTGTAAAAAATCTATAAATTTAGAAACTAAATTAGAATGTTGAAGAAAAGTGATGAAGGGAGCGATTAAAAGACTCGGAATTTGTTCAACCTTGCTCCGTCGACTGTGGGACAATTAAGAAGGAAAAGGAAAAAATTTAAATCAAGTGCGAAGAAGCTACTCTTTGAAGCGAAGTTAGCTAAAAGGCATCGTCCACCTATATGAAGAATGGAAGACTTTGGGCATTTTTTGGGTGGAGACATGTCAGCAGGGATGCTCGCCAATGAGAACACTTGATGCAGGAAAAAGCTCGCTCATTTTTATGATGATTTAGGCTAAGGATGAGGCAAGTGCTGGACCTAGGGGAGCTGCTGTCCCCCCCTTCAAGCAAGCAAGGGTTTTGGAAAAGGGTTTCAAGAACGGGAATCATCGCACCGGTAACACAGTCGGGGGAGGAGCGTCGGCTGAAAAAAGAAGCTGTCAGGCTTATCTGCCAGGCTCAAAAAAAATTATCGAGGACGGGGGTACACAGCAGCCCAAGGTTCAACTTGATGAAACTGGATTTCCTACGGGAAGAGAATGCCAAAGAGGACAGTGATATCCAGGGGGGGGAAAAAAAGCACCAGGTCATAAACCTCCAAGGAAGAGTGTCACTGCTGGTTGGTGGCAATGAGAGGGTGATTTCAAGCAAAAGACGCTCCTCTTTGGGCATTAAAAAAAACCCTCGGGCCTTAAAGGGTCATGCTAAGGAATGTCTCCAGTCTTTTTTCCGCTTAGCAAAAAGCGTGGACCAACCAATAATTTCCAGGATGGTTCACAATTATTTTTGCCCTGCGTGGAGCTACGTAGGAGAAGAATATTGCTCACAATGCACTGCTGCTCCTTGACACGCCCCCACCCACCCTAACAACCTTTCTGACTTGTCTGAACACATCGAGTGGAATTTTAACCAAAAAACCACATCACTATCCAACCAATGACCAAGGGGAAATGCCACCTTTAAAGCTTATTATTTTCGTCGTCCCTCGGGAAAAGTTATGCTGTGACCTGACGAAAATCTCTCCATTCGTCAATTTTGGAAGGAATAACATCAAGAATGCTATTGAAACATTGCTGAATCCGGGGATGAGGTCACAAACTCCAATATGAATGCTGTTTGGAAGAAATTTGTGGCCAGAAGTGTCCACAACTTTAAAGGTTTTCCTGAACCAACTCCTGTCGTGCGAGAAATTGTTAACCTTGCACATACAGCTGGTATGGACGAATGGAGAAAAGATATTTTTGAGCTGTTGGCATCTCATGATGAGGAACTCAGCAACAAAAAGACTTAATGGCCATCGAACAAGTCAGAGAAACTAGGGAGGAACTGCAGAGGAAGATGACCCGAGCCGCAGTTCACTTAAACTAGGAAGATCTTAGCTGTTAATCTCCAATTTGAAAGTGGCATCATGACATTGTGAATAACGTCCCAACTTTGAAGGGTTTCTCAATTTTGAAAACCAGTCAGAAGTGCTCTCACTGCCTACAAGTTTGCTTCATCAGAAAAAGTCCACCAAGCACAACAAACAAATAAACATCATTCTCAAAAAACCTGCGCAACATCACAGCCAGCTCACTTCTACGTCTTCCGACGATGATGCCCCCACTAAACCCATAACCTGCCGACACCCCCAGCACATCTTTGTCCCCTAGCCTCAAGTATTCTTCTATATAGTGAGTACAACTTCTAATATCTTACCTTTTAATATTAATAATTTATAGCTATGCTCACAAATTAATGTATGATGCTTTTTTGAGAGGGTTAGTTGTGATTTTTTTTGTAAGAACGTATCTCGACTTATAAATGGGAGTCAATGGGAAAATGGAATTCGTTTAACGCATTTTCACTTAACGCACGATTTCCCAAGAATACTCATGCGTTAAATGAGGGAGGCGTGTACAGGACATATAAAAATGTTATGGATTTTGCGTTCACTAGACCCCTGATCGGTGGGGTCGGACTAACCACCGCAAACCACCAGCAAACCGCCCACAAACCACTGAAACTCCCTCACATCGCATGCAAATCAATAGCAAAACATTAATATCTTTCAGCAAACTAACCACAAACCTCCAAAAACTACCACAAACCACCAAAAACTACCACAAACCACTGAAACTCCTACCGTAACCTAACCTAACCTATTTTTCGAGGTTTGTGATTAGTTTGCTGAAAGATGAGTTTCGCTATTGATTTGCATGTATTATGAGGGAGTTTCAGTGGTTTGTGGTAGTTTTTGGCAGTTTGTGGATAGTTGACTGAAAGATATGTGTTTTGCTATTGATTTGCATGTAATGTGAGGGAGTTTCAGTGGTTTGTGGTAGTTTTTGGTGGTTTGTGATAGTTTTTGGAGGTTTGTGGTTAGTTTGCTGAAAGATATTAATGTTTTGCTATTGATTTGCATGCAATGTGAGGGAGTTTCAGTGGTTTGTGGGTGGTTTGCTGGTGGTTTGCTGGTGGTTTGCGGTAGTTTGTGGTGGTTTTCGGTGTTTAGTCCGACCGTGATCGGTGTGGGGTTGTTTGTTTGTTTGTTTTTTGTTTAGAGGATAATTCCTCAGAGCCATAGCACTTGATCTACCGCTGCAGCTTAGTGTTGGCCGAAGCCATCACCCCGGGAGGGGGGTCATAAACCCCTGGCTAACACCCGGTACCCATTCACTGCTGGGTGGACAGGGGCTCGGGTTTAAAGAAAGACCGCCCATCTATCTTCGCTCCGCCCGGGGATCGAACCCGGGACTTCTCGGTTGTGAGCCGAGCTGTAAAAAGCGATGAGGATGTGTTTCAAATAGGAAATACATTAAACAGTGATCAATTTAGGGTTGTAGACGCTAGTGGACGCTGTTTAGTATTTACTAAGCCTAACGTTTTCAAAACCTAAGTTTGTGGGGAAGTTTACAAATATTCAATTTTCAATTATAATATCAAATTAACAAACAAATTTTAATTTATATCAACAATATGTTAAATTGCGCATGATGAAAGATCTAAAATATTATGATGGGAATAGAATGAGAGGGTTCGACGGCGCTGACTTGGAAGGTTCGACGATGCACTATGTTGGAAGTTTCGACGGTGTCGTCGAAAACGCATTCCGTCGAACCTTCCTGTTACCGGTATGGGGTTGGTACGAAAATGCGAGAAAACCAGATATGCTGTAAAATGCGATGAGGATGTTTTAAATAGGAAATACATTAAACGGTGATCAATTTAGGGTTGTAGACGCTAGTGGGCACTAGAGGACGCTGTTTAGTATTTACTAAACAGCGTCCACTAGGTAGCGTCTACAACCCTAAATTGATCACTGTTTAATGTATTTCCTATTTAAAACACATCCTCATTGCTTTTTACAGCATATCTGTGATTTTACTAACATCTCTGCACAAAATAAGAGTACAGGACATATAAAATTGTTATGGATTTTGCGTCCACAACCGTAGATAACAGTAAAGTCGCCAGGACAACTTTTTTTTCTGTTTACAGACGTGTGGTGGCGTTAATACTTACATTTCTACATACATGATTTCAGGAAAGTTAGAAGGGGCTATCTGGAGAGTCTGTGTCATTTTGTGTTTTCATCTGTCATAGTATGGCTATAAATGAACAAATGACAAAAATATCACCAGAGTGGCCACCAACAATAAAGTCGCCATCTAGTGTTTATTTACCAAGTGTCCTCCCTACGTCGTCGTCGCCCGGAAAAAAACCGCGTAGTGAAATTTGAAACCGTATATACTCGCAGATACAAAGCAGAAAACAACGCTGAAACAGGGTAGATTATACAGTCATGATAATAAACTACTGTATCATCTTCAGTGGCACATAAAAATCAGTGGTAATGTTAATTCGTAATATTTTGGCGGCTGGCGACTTTATTGCAGGTGGTGACTTACTGTTAGACCCTGGGTCGGTGTGGGGTTGTTTGTTTGTTGTTGTTTGTTTAGAGGATAATCCTCAGAGCCGTAGTGACTACCGCTGCAGCTAGTAGTGTTGGCCGAAGCCATCACCCCAGGAGCCGGGGACAAACCCCTGCTAACACCCGTACCCATTCACGATGGGTGACAGGGGCTCGGGTTTTAAGAAAGACCACCCAATCTATCTTTCTCTCCGCTCGGGATCGAACCCGGACTTTTTCCGGTTTTGAGCCGAGCGGTTGGGACAAAATGCGAAAAAAAAACAGATATGCTGTAAAGCGAAGGATGTGTTTTAAAAGGATATACATTAAACAGTGATATTTTTGGGTGTAGACGCTAGGGACGCTAGTAGACGCTAGTGGACGCTGTTTTAGTAGGGCCCATCTTAAACCCAACCTAAGCTAACCTCACCCAAATCAACCCAACCTAAACAATCTTTAAACCCAACCTCCTAGCGGTGGGTTCGGGGGTTCTCGACACTTGGACATTATTCTGTGAGGATGTCAGGTTCACACTTCTCTGATGGAAGAATCCAATGAATTTTCCCTAGATCTAGGGAATTTTTTCAACCCCTACTCAAAAACTATGTGGTTGCGACGCATATTTTGTACCCCAGCCAAATATCCTGCATTCCCAGATACCCAAGCTTGTTTTGTGGGAGAGGGGGAGTATGGGCAAACACTAGAATAATACCTAACTTTCTTATTTTCAATGTTCTTAAGTGTCTTACCTCACTTGTGCTGATGGCTTCTTGCTGCTGTTATCTGCGCGGTACACACACACATACACACGTGGTAGTATTTATAGTAACCTCTTCATTAAGGTTTTCTGGTGTAATGTTGTCAGTCTTCCTTGGTGTCCGTATTTCCTTGTTGGTTTTGGGCGCCAATGTTGTTCTTTAGGGCTGCCAGGGTTCCAGGATGGATCCTATGAGCCCTGGTGATGTCCTATGATGCTATCACAGGAGTGGCAGCTGCTGACCTGTCTTCTTCAGGAAGGCACAGATGAGGCGGATGCCAGTGTGTCATCTATCGTGTGGCAGTGGCACTGTGGCAGGCTGGCAGGCTGAGTGGCAGGTGAGCAGGGTTGTGAACTTTTGTAGCCGACATTATCGTACCGAGCCACCAAAATTTTCGTATTTTCAGATAGATTAATTATCGTACAACCTTAACTAAAATAAAATGCCGTAGAAATAT
The DNA here is from genome assembly GCA_016584305.1 of Chionoecetes opilio. Classification (NCBI taxonomy): domain Eukaryota; kingdom Metazoa; phylum Arthropoda; class Malacostraca; order Decapoda; family Majidae; genus Chionoecetes; species Chionoecetes opilio. The sequence goes on from JACEEZ010003051.1 coordinate 161,236, forward strand.
ATACTTGAATCAGCATTCGTATAAAAAAATATTTTCCTTATCACCAAAATATAGATAAAATAAACCACTCATGACACAAAATTCCCTGTTAATTTATTTTTTCCAAAATAAAGGAATTAAAAAACAAAAATATGTTAGTACACATAAAATACTCAAAGACTGAACTCGAGAACTCTACTAGTTTTTTCTCTTCAAAAAAAGAGGATCCCTGTCTCATTCTTTTTCCCTGTGTCAGTGGCGCTTTTAATGATGGTGTGTCAGTGTCATTGACTACCTTTCGCGGGGATCCTGATTGCAACGAAAAATTTTCGGTTTCCAAATTTCGATCCTGTTCAAAACCATCAGGGAAGATGATGGCCCGACCCGCAAACTTTGTTGTGTTTTTGTGACCGTTGAACCGAAATTTTCCGGTTGCAACCAAAAACCCCGCAGAAACGCCTATTCATATCATGTGTAGTATAAAAGTACCAATTCCCTTTACCCTTTAAAACTGCGCTGTGGAAGAGAAAAAGTACGGGTTCCTTAGAAGTCAGTTTCTTACCGTTGTCTTGGTAAGGTTTAAACTGTAAATACCTCTCACAATCTGTTCTAAGCGGCAAACAACGGTCCAATCCACGCAAAGGACCCAAAAGTCAAACCAAAACTCCTCTTCTCGCGGAAGTTTAAGCGACAGATTTTTTTTTTTTGCGATGACAATTTTGTAGACTTTATGATGTAATATATTGTGAGTAATATCGTATTTTCGTGTACGATTCCAACATGCATCTACACGTACGGATAGTCAAATTATCGTACAAATACGATAATTATCGTACAGTTCACAACCCTGCAGCTGAGTCACTGAGTGGACAGGGTTCCCAGATTATTGCCAGACTCTCCCCCAGGAAAATATGAAATCCCCCCAAAATCCCCCCAAACCTCTGTAAAGTTTCCCCCCCAAAAATCCCTAAATGAAATTTTGAAATTTACTTTATCATTCGTAAAGTTATTTAATAAGGGATAAAGCACACTATATTTTTTTATATCTATTATAGGCCTCTTCCATTTGCGACATTTCATGAACCAGTTCACGGAACCCAAGAATTCAGGCGTTCCATTTGCTCACGAAAACCTAGGTCCGAGGCGACCCGCGTAGTGACTCAGCATAACCCGTGAACTTTCTCTACCCACATCCATTGGTGGGTAGAATTTTCAGTTCATCCAGTTCATAACAGAGAATGGCATGGCAGAAAGTTAAATAAACAGGGGAAGAGTTAACAAGTTTTGTTAACGAAGGAGACGAAGTGGAAGAGGACCTATGAAGCGATAACAACAACGGTCACAGAAGAAGAAGAAGAAGAAGGCCGCCGCTTTATATGTCTGTCACAAGATGAAGAAGAAGAAGAAGAAGAAGAAGGCCGCCGCTTATCAAAGCCAACCATTCACAGTCACAGACTGGGTGATATGATGTAAACTATCGCCATGCTTAATTTAGTACCATTTTACCTCATACCTCACACAATACCTCATCATATCTGCCAAAGATGCCAGCAGTGGATGGTACTGGTACATAATATCTTCCTCTTCATCACTAGAATCGTCCATCATTGAGCTTATTAGAAAACTCCCCATTGGGGAGTTTTCTAATAAGCTCACGCTCAAGCCTGTTTCTCGCGCTGTCATATCCACATGCCCTTTGAGCGTGAATGATCTATCATTTACCGTAAATTCCCTGTGCTTTTTCGGGACATATCAGAATTACCCTTCAATACAACAACTGAAACAGTTCCTAATAAAAAATGTAGTTTATCATTTTACTTGTGAGCACTTGGTGAAAATATTGGCAAAACAATTGAATACCTGAAAACTCAATTTTTTTAGATCGTCTTTTCATGAATAAACGCAAGTTCAAGCAGAATGAGGCTTCAGGAAATATCTACCTGTATGTAAGCATTCACTGAGTACCTATTTTGGGTGTGTCTGTCTGTCTTGCGACGAACATTTAACCAAGAAGTAATTTTAAAAAGTGCATTGGGTAACGCGAGAAATTACATTTTAATAGGGGAAGAGATGAAAGAACACATAAGTATCAATAAGCTAACGAGGAATTTTCCTCCACGCCTCTATTCCTGAATCCATGGTTAGGCTTATATTTTTTAAGCAAAGTGTTAGTGACCACGTATCGACACGAAGTGAGAAGGGGAGTGAACGTAGTGTTAGCATTTAGTAGCAGGACGGACTCCCGGTGGGTAAGCCCACTGGAGGTGACTTATTCGCCTTGGGTAAAAGTATGTTGTGAAAACGTTGTTAACTAAAAGAGATGTAGACAGGACTTTACGCGTGATTCCATTTTGATTGACAAGACTATGTGAAGGCATTACTTAGGGTCCCACCAAGTTAGGATGCTGTTGGCGACCAGGGGGCCCGAGCGCTCACAACCATTAGCAGAGGGTGGCAAGGCACACCACAACATGTCCAGCCAGCACCGTGGGAGGACAAGGAGAAGAAGAAGGAAAAATAAATAGGAAAAATAAGTTGAGAGGGGAAACAATTGGAAGTGGGATAGGGACTACGTAATACACTTATATTAGGAAACGACTTGAGCACTTACATGTGACGTATGTTAAGGGGGGTAACAGTGCGACTGAAGTTACCAAGGAATAGTAAAATATATTAGGATAACGACTTGACGCATTTCGCTCATTTACGGTGAGTCTATCGATAGGAGGGGAAGGAAAAAAAAAAAAAAGATCTTAATATTAAGATTTAACTTGTGTGAATGTTATAATAAAACTACATTAATGGAGACAAGTAAGAGTTAAATATAGTATAAATTAGAAATATATTAAACGCGTGATCATTGTTTCCAAACCAGTACTTACATATTTTCTTAGATCTTTTTTTACATGTTCAAATCAATATATTTTTTACCATCTTAAGGGGGTCGGTGGCAGCGGAGTAAGTAACCAGGACTGTAGAGTGACAGCAATCCCTAAGGACTTGAGGGAGAGACGAACACATAAAAATGAGATTAGTCCAAAAACAAAAGGGGTAGATGGTCAAAATGACCATTACATTTGGGGACAGCGGTTTGGATCCATTCGAGGGTATCCGCGTACCACGTTGCGAACTAACGCCTGTTAGTTGTTGGATTTTTCAAGTGCCAGTTAACCAGTGATCACATACTGTACAGTTTATTGGTGTGTGCACTGAGTATAGGTGTACATATAGGGTGTGTAAATATAGGTGTCTAGAGTAGTAGTAGCGTTAGTGACTCTGAATAGTTCGCTCAGCTGGGGAAGTAAGTAGATGATTACTAACGTAAACAGTAGGCCCGGGTTAACCCACATGCTAACAAGGACGCTGATAAAGACATTAGGGATTGGCATGGAAAGCCGAACGACGAGATAAAGAGGAAGTAGTAATAAAAGGGTGAACATGAAAAAAGCAAACCCAGACGCTGTGAACATGAAAGTGTATGGGTTTAGGCGTATGCAGGTGTTAGGGTGATGTATGATGCGTGAAGGTAGTGTGGATGTGGGTGATGGCACTACATCACGTGTGGTGGATGCCAGTGGAACGATGCCGAGTGGAAAGTGGATATATGATGTGTGTGAGTGGAGGTGATGAATGGTGGGATAGGGGGTTGTATCCACTAACACAAGTAGGGCAGGCTGTCATGTAAAAGGGCGGTCGGTATAGTAGTTCCGCTACCTCTTTCTCTCCCCTTCCAACTCTTGCACATCTTCAGCCCTCCTTTCGCCCCTTTCCTCCTTTACTCCCTCCCCTCCGTCTTCTCCGCTGGCCTTCGTTCTCTTTTCTCTCTCAGTCAGCGTACTTCTACCGACTTCCCTCCTGCCTCTGCAGAGTTTTTACTTTCCCTTAGACCCCCTCCTAGTCTACGTCTCTCGATCACTCGGTTTGTTAGTTTGTATTAAGTCCTGCATTAAAGTAATCCTGCTTGTAACTTTGTAGATTACGCATAGCACATCTACCGGAGAGCTTGAGAGTCTCACTCTCCTTCTGTGCTTCTAGTGTCCACCCCAGCTTATTCTTATCACACACCCTGCCTTCATTCTGTGTGCACGTCTGACCACAGTGATTTGCAGTGTACCACTTCTTGTACCTTCCCTTATCTCTCCACTCTTCCTCTCTACGCACTCACCGGCGATTAGCTGCGGCGGCTGAGATGCTACTCATGATACGTGTACCTCTGCCCCTCTTTGTGTTGCAAGCTTAGTAAATCTCTCGTTATGCCACATAGCATCCCGCTTCACACACAATTTTATTCCTTTAGCGCTCCCCTACAAGACATTCTTCTTTATATCTCTCCCTCTTCCTCTATTCCTTTTTTCCCCACTCTCTCCTCTTCCGCCAAGCCTCCCCCCTTTTTTCCCTCTCTACCGCCTCTTAGTAACTCCACCCGCTCTATTTCGACTTTTTATTCGAATTTTACAAACTGCTCTCTTGGACCTTCTGACACTTGTTCTACCCTGTGCTTCCCACCCACCCATGATCGCGAATTTAATTCCCTCATCGCCTCTCTCCTGGTGTGCTTTGTTACCTCACAACCCCCCTTGACTCAGGCCCGCACCCTTCACATTCTCACCTATTCTTTCTCTCCTCACCTGTGCTATCCGTTCCTTCCCCGAATCTCCTGCCGTCCCCGGCTCCACTCCCTAACCTATTATAGTATCTAGTCTTCCGCCCCCCCTCTGTCCTTTCTCAGCGCTGTATACCATCCCTCACCCCTAACTCTTTATTTATGAATGCTTCTGCCCTTCCTCTCTTCTCCTTCTTCTACCCTCTTCGTCTGTCCGACATTCGTGTGTATTGTGCTCTTTTATGAGTTTTAGCGATCCAAGTTTCTCGTAGTATGAGTCCTGTACCCCTACACGAGCATAACGTGCGCTATGCCCGCCGTATCTCCTGACCCACATTCTTTCTTAATACACTTCAAGACACTTATAATTATTGTGTGTCACTATTCTCCTCTTTCGTTCCTCACCGTCCGCCCTAAGGATTATTTGGAGTTTCCCCTTCTGACCCCCCCCCCTTCACCAGCCCGAGAGTGGAACTGCTTTCCACCTCTGGCCACAACCAGTGTAATACGAGCCCTGCAACTGCCCCCTCTATACTATCGTCTTCTCTGTTGCGCAGCCCCTTGACCCCTCATCGCCTAGTGCCTCACTATCTCTCCTCTCGTGCCTGTACCTCCCGTCGATCCTAGCTTACTCTCCAGCTTCCCTCCCACTAAGACCACTCGCTCTATTCGTCACTTCACTGCCCTCACAGCAACTCCACCCTGCCTGACCCGGTGCGGGGCGCCCCGACCACATCTATCTGCCCGCTTGTATGGTCTCCCCTGGCCCCTCCCTCTGGGGTGACCCTCGTCGTACAAGGACACTAATCTATATACGAACACAATACTGACCTCTATTCGACATCTTTAGGTGTCTTTCAATCCTTAGTTTAGTGGACACTACACACGACCTACCTGCCCAGCCACCACTACCAAAGTGGGATGTAGTATTCTATAGTGTTGCATGGCACGATAACACCGCCTAGATATGACCTGTTATCTTATTACACACAACACCTAGTGATATAAATCCCTTTCTATTATATTATTATATTGTGTTATAGTGATAATCATATACTTTGGTATGTGTTAACATTTTACTATTTAATCTTTTTAGGATACTTCGCTGAATACAGTCCAACGGTAGGAGCGATGACGTGAGCCATGAAGGACGACGGAGAAAGCTCTCACAAGCGGACAAGGATAATAGATAAAACAGTGTTTTCGAGTAGAGCCGCGCGAAAATGAATAACGTATGTCGGAATCTGAGTAAAGTTATGAAGAGTACTACGAGCCAGCAAGAACCATGAAGAATTACACGAAAGAAGGGAACAAGGAAGGAGACATGTTCAGGGAGGACCAATTTATGATAAAGCACCACGTGACCTTAACTTGTAACATCGAGAGCTGTATGCACCTCACACTCTTGAATCGTAGATTCTGCCCAAGAGGACACGCTAACAAGGAGCACGCACCGACCACGTCAAGTACAGTTAACACACGACGGTACGGAGAAGGAGATGAAATAACATAAGACTATCACTAATTAGCTAAACGCGGAATTTTCCTCACGCCTCATCCTGAATCACTGGTTAGGCTTATCTTTTAAGCCAGTGGTCAGTGGTAGTTGACCAAGTATCGAAAACGAACGGTGAGTAGGGGAGCTGACGTCAAAGGTTAGGTCACTTAGTAGCAGACGGACTCCCGGTGGGTAAGCCCTATGGGAGGTGACCTTATCGCTCTTGGTAAAGGTTGTTGTGAAACTTTGTTAACTAAAGATGTAGACATGACTTACTGGTGATTCATTTTGTTGACCAAGACTAATGAAGTGCATTACTTAGGGTCCCAAGGTTTTAGGATGGCTGTTGGCGGACCAGGGGGCCGAGCGCTCCAAAATTAGGGCAGAGGGGGCAACCACAAACATGTCACAGCCAGCCGGTGTGAGGAAAGGAGAAAAGAAGGAAATAGAAAATAAAGTGAGAACGGGAAAACAATAGGGAAGTGGGATAGACTACGTTTATACATTATATTCAGGTAACGACTTGGAGCATTACATTGTTGCGTATCGTTACAGGGTGTAACTCGTCGACGACTGAAGTTACCCAAGGATAGTAAACTATATAGGATAACGACTTGCCTTGAGCATTTCGCGCAGTGCGTTTTTATCGCTAGGAGGGAAGGAAGACTTAATATTAAGTAACTTGTGAAATGTATAATAACTACATAATGGAGACAGTTAAATAAAGAGTTAAATATATTATACATCGAAATAATTAAGCTTATCATTCTGTTTCCAACCAGTCCTTACTATTTTCTTAGATCTTTTATTTTTGTTCAATCATATATTTTTCCCACTTACTGTGGGTGGTGGCCAGCAGGCGGAGAGTAAAAAGGAATACGTAGAGTTTACACTACCTAAGCGTGGGCACTACATAATGGTAACAAACGGTGTAGATGTAGATGTCAAAATGGGACCATTTACATTTGCAATCGAGTGAACAGTACGGGATGGGGGGGAGCAGTTGTAAGCGTGTTACATGCGAGAGCTCCGCCGCCCCCTCGAGCCACCTCAATGTCTTCCCTCGGGAATCAATCAACCAACCCTTCTCTCTGAATACCCTATGTCCTCGGTTTAGCCTAGTGTAAACGAAGGAGCCGGTGGGGTGGGGGGGTTCTGCAACCACCCCTCTCAAACTTCGTCACACACAAAGGCTCAGGGCAGGGAAATGCTCTCGGGAGAAAATCCCCTCGTAAGGGACAACTTACGAGTGTATGGCTGACACTTACCTTACGAGGGTGGGCTTAGGAGATGCCGTACCGAGCGTCACTCCCCGTTACGGTGATCGGTTGGCCTCTGGCGTGGGGGAGGGGAAATATAGGGATCTATTCTAGGGGCTGGATATGTTGTGGGAAAATTCTGGCTAACCAATCACCAGCGCAGCGCCTCCTTCAATGACGCGGGCTTGCGGCTTATCCCATTGCCGCCATATCAACTTCTCATGCTCTCCAGCTGTCAGGCGAAGCACGATGATATTAAAATTAAATTTAAAGAGACTTCAAATTGCCGCTGTGTATGCAAAATCGGCCTCTTTCGAGGAAATCGTCCCGCGGGACGCTTATTTAACCAAATAATCTACAACACTTAACACAAAAACTACATAAAACTCTTACCTAACCTAAACCAGACCTAACAAACTTAACCTAAACACTATGTTTGCCGTGTTGAGCTAAGATTGGCTGATTTCCGAAATAGGGCCGATTTTAGCTCACTATCGCCAGAATGTTCCGATAATACATAGATGCCACATTAGCCTTTCGCGTTAATATTCTCCCATGATTACTACAGAGGACGTTACCCAGGGTATACCTTGATGCCGCTGATCATAGGTTCAGTCTCGCGTGCCCCCGAAAATAGTATCTATAGACCACTGCTGGCCAGCGCCGTCGTAATGCCGTATCCGTGTGGCCCTGCGGTATCTGTCTAAGTGGGATCAAGAAACCCCCCATGCGTCGCGTTCGCTCTTTAGGTCAGGACAAGACACAACGGGGGGCTTAAAACCTCACTGTGACACCACGTGGACACTTCGGTGGGCCAAGATAGTATAACTTTATAATAGCCCTTGCTTGTGGGAAACGTGCGTGTTACTAGTTACGTCAGACATTTGATACCACCACCACCACCACCGCATCATTTATAGCGGCCAAAACGTGTATGATGCAAAACTTGTAGGCTACGTTTTGATTCAAGACGTCGACCGATATAGATAATATTTAATATATAGGTTTGCGCACCTGATAGAAAATTTATTACACATACTATAGGTATTTTGTATGTTAATGTATGATATATATGGAGTCCAAGAAGCAGTAAACACATTCACATTCCAAAAAGGGCAAGCATGGAAATGGCTCTATAATACACATAAAAACAAAAGTATTAGTGATACAACTTGTAATTTATAGTTTGTTGACGTCTAGCAGCCTCAAATTTCCACTTCCCTAGGGGTTAAGGGCTGCTCCCGAACCACCCTAGCCTCGCTCGTCCGTAGCAAAGTGCAAAAAAAAAATGGTTTTGGCATCTCCCTTAGAGGCGCTACGAGGTAAAAAAAGTCCCTTAGGGGGAGTACTCTTACGGGCCCGTAACTCTTTCGAGCATCTCTGCCCAGGGGACTATGGAGGAGGACGGGAAGGACTCTGTAGGAAGACATTCCTGTGTTGCACGGCTTTATTACGCAAACTACTACTACCCACACAGTACAATAGTGACTGACGTCTGTGTCACCGAACCTACAGCACCACTCCGATCCGCCCCAACAACCACAAAGTCACAGTTCAAAATGCAGAGGGGGGGACTCTACACAAATAGGGGGGGAATTTCACAAAGCAGGTGAAATAGGGACTCTACTTATGCGGGAAACGGTATGTGGCGAGCGGATTGCCAGAATATTCCAGTTAGAGGATAGAGAGTGTGATGTGAGATAAGCGGATAGAATTTGAATGAGTATAGTTATTAGGGATGAACAGCTCTGGTTATTGAGAAGTTAGGATGTACGTTATCAGAGATATGGGCCGTGAGGTAATGGGAGCGCGGCGCTTGAGCTGTCCCATCCCTGTGTCGTGTCAACTGTCAACGGGAAAAAGGGGGTGATAGCAGACCTCCCAGGGGGATGGTTTTCTGTGGAGTGCTGAACGCCACCTCTGTTTTGGTTAAATGTCGTCGAAAGAGAGACTATAACCAAAATAGGTACTCAGTGAATGCTTAATCAATAGATTTTCCCCTAAAAGCCTCATTCTGCTTCAATTTGCGTATTTTCAGAAAAGACGTTTTTTAAAATTGAGTTTTCAAGTATTCAATTTTTTTCCCAATTTTTTCACCAAGTGTCAAAAAATAAAATAAAAATACATTTTTATTAAAAACTTTTCAGTTTTTGTTTTGAAGGGTAATTCAAAAATTTCCCAAAAAAGTACGGGGAATTTACGGAAAATGATGATTTTACGCTCAAAGGGCAGAGGAAGGAGACGCAGAGCATCTGCACTTAGTTTTTAAAAACTCCCCATACCCCCAGACACGGCAGGAATAAGCCTCCTTCCCTTGCTTTGCCCCTTGGTTTTTTTGTAAACAAAAAACGGGGTTTTTTTCGTTTTCCCTTTTTGACATGGAACCCAAACCCTGAACCCAGAACCCCAAACCCCGAACTGAAAGAACTGGTTATGCCCAAATTGGAAAAGGAAAAGGCCTTTCACATTCCTTTCACTTTTCGAATATCTGCTAGTATAAATATACATACAAGGCAGATACTAAACTTTTGATGTTTGGCTTCTTCATCATATAAGGCCATTTTTCTAGAAGTCTGTTAATTTTCTTAGAAATTTTTTTAGGGCTGTAAGAAAATATAACACTATTTTGGCTAGAATTTGCACTAAACTCTCCCGCCCATCCCAAGCCATCTTTAAAAATATTTAATGTAATTCTACCGAACAAAACTGAGCCTATACAATATATACTAAATATTACTCTACTAAGGAAACTTATCTTTGCATGCCCCAGCATTTTCCTTTTTTTGGTTTAAGTTCCTCTACTTCTTTTGCACTTTCATGTCCTTTTCTCTTTCCCCCAAAAAATCATCTCTTCCTACCCGCTTTATTTTCCCCCCCCCTTTCCTTTTTCACTTTTCCCCCTTTCCCGGCTCCTTCCCCCCCCCTCACGGGTTCTTCCATACCCAATTACAAAAAAGAGGAGATGGAAAAATTACAAAGAAATAGAAAACACAGTGCACAGGACAATTCTGGGAGCAAGAGGCTATGCAATACTGGCAGGCATGAGAGGGGAAATAGGAGCATCTCTGGTCAAGACAAGAATCATGAAGCAAGGTTGGGTTTTGTCAATGGAGTGATGAAGGAAGAAATGAAATGAATTGATAAGAGTAATGGAGGAGACAAAAGATGTCAAAAAGATAAATGGATGAAAAATTGCAAGTCAATATGTGTTGCTGGAAATTGGGGGTCACTGGTATGGGGGTTTTATGACGGTCAACGTTTACTTGAATTATATTATTTGGGGATGATTTGATAAAAGATTACAACTTGAATGGAGGATTTAACTTAGTCTTCTGACTTCACTATATGATTATATTTTGACCACTTCTCACTACGGAGAGTACTGAACAAGGGGGGTTACTTAAGGGGAAAGGATAATAAGGTTTAGGTTATGGGATTTGCTGCCACCAGCCCTGACGAGTATTTCACTATGATTACTCCCGGGGCACGTTAGATTAATATTAATATTAGATTGATCTTGGTAGTCGTGGTTGGTACGAGGGGTTATACCGAACAAGGCTTTGACTCTTGGAAGTGTGGGGAATTATTTTCCTAATACAGAATAATCACCTGGGTTTTTATAATAACACAGAACTATATTTGTAAATGATATCCTATTTATTTTGGTGACATGGTAAGTCTCTCACTTGAGATCATCTTCAGCATATAAGGGTTTAACACTATACCGAGAAACTCTACTCGGGAATAAGAAACTTGACTTCACACCCTGACGTAGGAATTTTCCTAAGTTATGAGATAAAGCTCTAATGAGCATAAATCTCCTTCACTAGAATTACTATTCAGGGAATTGCCCTACACTAGTAACATACACTTAATATTTATAAATCACACAATGGAAGATAGGTATCTAGTAGAGAAAGAAAAATGGCGAGACAGTGTTGTATGTGTTACAGTAAGACCATGTGGCCGTTTGAGGAGGTTTCGCGCCAACCTTCAAGAGCGCAGAGAGAACAATCTTCGTTAATAACACTTATAAGGATGGGCGGAACATCTATGCCTTAGTGACACTGAACTGTACCTATATATTTATATAGAAATATATAGATGTAAATATACTAAGGGAGAAAAACCACCGGAGCCGGGGCAGATGTCTTACCTTGAAGAGCGCAGAGAGAACAATGACTCGTGCCCTGCGGGCTTTCCGCACCAAAAAAAGAACTTGTTTGGAAAGTCTCACCGTGACCTTAAATGAACAACTTATAATCCCGAACAACTATTTAAGTAATGAAAACTCGCGTATCCCCCGAAGAGGCCGCCTCTAATACAAACTGGCTACTTTGATGTAAGAGAATTTAATGTCTTTAATCTAATATTCACGAAGGATGGTTTTATATGTAATGTCGACAATCCGAACACCTATTTCAGAGTGGAGTGGTATGGAAATCGTGTTCAGGACTTTGGTAGGCTTTCATTTTAGCGTGTATCATTATTACACCGCCCATATATGACCATAACCGATAACGATAGGGATTATTTTGAAAGCCATGAGGATTTTTAGGAGGGTTCCTAAATCTGAGAAGATGGTTTGGAAAGAAAGAAAAGAATGGAATACGTTAGTTATGACTGATCGCAGAATAATTATTCCACGGAACTTTCCTCGCACAAGGGGGTGTCGGAAGAGAGGAAGTGAAAGAACGAAAGAAGATAGAACAAAATGGCGTCTAGGATGGCCAAACTGATGCGAAAAGATGGCGGAAAGAAAGAAATACGATGAGTCATATGTGAAAACTGAGAAAAAGAATTACTTACAAGACAATAACTCGGGAATTTATAATAATAATGCTCATACTATCATCTCCCGAATAATGGGCATTACAATATATGAAGGAAATTGGAAGTAGTCTTGAGGAATTGGGAAGAATGAAAAGAGAGAAATTAAATAAGAAGATAGAGGCATGGGATACTTGATAATCTATTCGTAGCTCACCTTCCTTTCGTGTTGGGGGAAGCCACCACCCCGGGAGGCGGGTCACAAAACCCCGGCTACACCCAGTACCCATTCACTGCTGGATGGACAAGGGCTTGGGTTTTAATTAAGGAAAAGGGTACGCCACTATACCTTCAGTCTGCCGCGGAGTCGTGCGTGTTGGTGTCTGGCATCGCTAGTCGCTACCCGCCGGTGGTGAGATGCCGCCGCTCACCACGTACTCTCGGCCCATCACCCCAAAACAATGGGGAGTTTTCAAAGCTAAGCCGCCAGATGTCCCTCGCGCATCTCACATCCTCAGCACTTTCAGGCTGAATGATCTATCATTTACCGTAAATTCCCTGTACTTCTTTGGACATATCAGAATTACCCTTCAATACAACAACTGAAACAGTTCTTAATAAAAAATGTAGTTTATCATTTTATTTGTCTGCACTTGGTGAAAATATTGGCAAAACAATTGAATATTTGAAAACTCAATCTTTAAAAATCGTCTTTTCATAAAAAAACGCAAGTTCAAGCAGAATGAGGCTTCAGGAAATATCTACTTGTATGTAAGCATTCACTGAGTACCTGTTTTGGGTGTGTCTGTCTGTCTTGCGACGAACATTAACCAAAAACAGAGTGTGGCGTTTCAGCATCTCCACAGAAACCACCCCGCCGGCAGGATCTGTTATCATCCACTTTCCTGTAGACACCACACGGGTAGGAACTCAGCACAGCGCCCCCGCTCCTTACCTCACAGCTCATATCTCTGATACTCCTAACTCATCAATACCAGAAACTGTCATCCTAACTATTATCACCCGCTTATCTCATCACACTCTCTATCCTCTACTGGAATATTCGTGGCATCCGCTCCCACATACCGTTTCCCACATAAAGGAGACTTTCGTCTTTCGAGACGGAAATAGTAAACAAACGCTCTCAACTGTCTTCCATCCCGGACTGTTCGTTGAGGTGCCAAGCACTTAAATTACTTCTTGGTTAAATGTTCGTCGCAAGAGAGACATATACACCCAAAACAGGTACTCAGTGAATGCTTACATACAAGTAGATATTTCCTGAAGCCTCATTCTGCTTGAACTTGTGTTTTTTTTATGAAAAGACGATTTTTAAAGATTGAGTTTTCAAATATTCAATTGTTTTGCCAATATTTTCACCAAGTGCAGACAAATAAAATGATAAACTACATTTTTTTATTAAGAAGTTTCAGTTGTTGTATTGAAGGGTAATTCTGATGTCCCAAAGAAGTACAGAGAATTTACGGTAAATGATAGATCATTCAGCCTGAAAGTGCTGAGGATGTGAGAGCCTGAGAGACAGGCTTGAGCGTGAGCTTATTAGAAAACTCCCCATATCACCACAAGCGGCTGGGTTTGTTATATGGCCTAATTTCGTTTGTATACTTGCCCTGTTCAGTTCTTGAGTAAAAAAACATCATATATACTCAATTTATGAGTATTTTTATGTATGTTGCGTCCTCAACACCACCTATATAGGCAGTTGCCTTGTTTTAACAACTTAACGTCTTTAAGTACGTCATCAATCTCCTCGCAGAATATCAAATCAGCTGATGACAGTTGCTAAGTTCTTAAGCATGGACGTTAGCGTCTCTGAATGTGGCCCCTGGCGGACAGACATTCTTGTCTGAAGAAAATTTGAAGGCATTTGCAGTTGAATAAGTCAATTGACTCAGTCAATCAAAGTGATTTAAAACATGAGATACCTCTAGTGAAAAAATTACTCATGAAAGAACCTGAACAACTTACATCAATCGCACAATTCCTGTCATTCATATGTCCGTACAAGACTTCATTTGACTGTTTGTATACAGATTATTGTTGATAGCCGTAACTCTTCCTGTTACCAGCGCTTCATGTGCGAGAAGCTTTTCAAAAAGGAAATTAGTGAAAAAAATTCTCAGAAATTTTATGACAAGTAACATACTGAGTAACATTGCACTATTGTCGATTAAAAGTGCACTCGCTGAAGGAATTGATTTAGATTGCTTTGTTGATGAATTTGACCCGTCGGCAAAGATAATCGTATGATTAAGCTGCACTAAATATATTGCTGCCGAATGAACAACGTATCATCAGCATTGTGTCTAATGTAGCATTTGCATAACCATGTCTGAAAATCATAGCTATTTGTCTACAGTATTTTCAACGTATGATGTTATAGGTAGACTTATATAGGTACGTACATAATGCATTTCTGTAGATGTGCATTGTAAAAACTGTCATATTTTTTGCATCTTAATTGTTTATTATGTTTGGTATTATGCTTACTATTTTTACGCCCCCGTAACTTACCAAAGACAGTTCACACTGTTCTGGGTCCGGCGTGGGGCAGGTGTTCCGAGGACTACTTACTTAGGCAACTGTCAGAGCACTGGCGAAGGAAAGAGCGTCACCTTTAACCATTTATTACAACATGGTAGTTGATAAGCACACAAAGTTATACAGGCGGGGAGTTTATACACTTCTCTTCACGCTCAAGCAACCTTTTCAAGCATTCATCGGGCACAGGCGGAGGGACGAGAGGCGGGAGGGGTGAGAGGCGGGAGAGCTATTAGATCCGTGCGTTACCAAGCTACCAAGGCGACTGACTCTCCGTGTCTCTTCATCGCGTCGGCGCGTCCCTGCCAGACCTGCCCACCCTCTCTCACTGCGGCCTCTCCAAGGTCGCTCTTATCACCCGGCACCCTGACATAGCCAGGCACACACACATACACGCATACACACATACACACATACATGATTACATCATTACAATCGTAACACTATGTCCATGTCCCCAGCAGCGTCGCCGTCTACTACACCGACGGCTCCGTCGACCCTGAGAGGGGCCTGACAGGCGCTGCGGTGGTTACGGGCGGTGAGGTGCTGTCCTGGAGGACGCCCGACCATTGCTCCACGCTGCAGACGGAGCTGGTGGCAATAGAGCGGGCGCGTTACAGCACGCCCTGGGTCGACAGGAGGTCGTGGTGATTCACACCGACTCCATGTCTGCCCTGCAGGTCCTACGGCAGCCCCGCACACCGATGAACAATGTGCAGCTCACCACCGCCATCCTGGGCCACATCCAGGTCCTCGCCGCGCAGGGGCGCCGCATAAGGCTCAACTGGGTGCCCAGCCACGTAGGCCTCCGTGGCAACGAGGCAGCCGATGAGGTGGCCCGGGAGGCCACCAGACATCCAGCGGTGACCTTGACTGTCTTGCCCAGCATACAGCGGGCCAAGGTACTGGCCAGACGTGCTGCCGCCTGTGCCGCAGGGCAACAGTATCGCCAGCTGGTGCAGACTTCGAGGCAGGCAGCCTGGCACGCCCAGGCCACGGACAACAGGAGGTCGTCCTACACCGACTTCGGCTTGGCTACGGGACCCTGGAGGAGCTGAGGGACGGGTTTGAGGATCGGCCGTGTGAACACTGTTCACACCTGGCCCGCCATCCCTTGGCCCACTACCTGTTGTCCTGTCCCGCCACGGCGCGGCTCAGACAGCGCGTCGGCCCGCTGGAGGACGTGGCCGCTCACGTGCTGCGGCAGGTTCTGGAAAAGCTGCCCTCCTGCTGGAGGTGGCGCGTGATGCCCCACCATCCCGATGAACAAAACTACTAAAGAGCGGGAGTGACCTCACGCCCCGCCCACCTGTGACCTGACTGTTGCTGCAGCTCCAGCGGCGGGCTGATGCCCGCTCATCTATACTGTTTTTATGTATATATGTATATATATGTATTGTACGTATGTGTATGTATATGTATATGTATATATATATGCATATAATTTTCTTCTCTTTATTTTTTATTTTATGTTTCTAGCCCTTGTTTGTTTGTTTTTCTTCTGCCAAACTGTAATAGATGTAAATAAAAAAAATAAAAATAAATGCATTAATTACTCATCTTTTCTGCCCTTATTCCACACCAAGAGTATTGCTCACAATGCTCAGTGATAATGGCGCAGAGTTCCGTAATACATTGCTTACGGAGATTTGTACATTGTACAATATTAGGCAGACTTTCACGGCTTTCACGGTCGCATAACATCCAAGCTTGAATGGGCTGGCGGAGCGCGTTAACAGGAAGATCCTTGACGCGTTGAGATCTGTCGTAAACAGTTTGCACGACAATTCCAATGAACTGCAACTCGAGAAATGCCAGTGGTCGCTGGCAGTTTTAACTCAAAGGTTGGTCTACTTGTGTTTTGGCTCCGCGACTAATATTTTCATAAATCAATTTCGCGATAAATATTGATGCACCGCATCTGAATACCAAAAAATATAGTTCTTCTATTGTTCTACTAATTGTATGGATGACATGCATTACGATGGAACGTTCTATAATAGCAATTTAATGCAAATTACTCGCCTCGAGTAGCAGAGCTTAATATATTTTTACATGTATATTGTGGCATGTTAAATTTGGGCGATGTTCACACTGTTTTCTAAGACAGTACTGCTGCGTCTGGCAAACGCTTGTCAAAATACAACAAGCAATGCTTTGGAAAAACGAAGAATAAAGAATGCCGAAATCGTCCTGTTGCTGCGACAACGTAGGTTATAATGGACCCTACCCATAACTACGTCACGGTTTGTTTACATCGGTGCATTGTGGGGATAAGGCGGGGTCGCCGCGGGTGGACCTACGAAGGGAAAACTACGGCGATGGAAGAATTTAGAGTTATTTTGCGCGAAATTGATATTCCAGGTGCTATATTACTGTGCTCTGTTCTCGCTGACAACACTATAGAGAAGACCTGAGGTAATGGCTGATGTGCAGAGGCTTCTAAACCAAGAAAACAGAGTCATAACAGAGCCTCGTCAAAAGGTAAGCAACTGGTAGGGACGTAATGTGTCCCTACCACTTGCTTACTTCTAATGAGACTCTGCTGTGATGTTTTCCTGGTTTAGAAGCCTTTTCACATCAATCATCACCTCAGGTTTCTCTATGTTGTCAGCGAGCACGGAAATATAGCACCTGGAATATCAATTTCGACCGCAACAACTCGAATTTTTTTCATCGTCGTAGGCTTCTCTTTGTAGGTTGTACATATTCATGGTTATGATTGAATTAAAATACCTTATTTAAATTTAGTTCCTTTTTGTTCTTTTCCCCATAATAAAATAGTGGTACATATGGTTAAGTGTTACTTGACGAGCCAATGCATACTCTTGAGTCTATACCACGGTTACTCGGTCATTTTTGCCCACACGTCAATTCGCCACAAGACATTCGCCCACATGTAAGAGTCAATTCGCCAACAGTAAGAGTCAATTCGCCCCACACGATCCATGTCACGGAGTCAGGAGTNAAGGGTTTGTTTTTGGGCCAGGGAACCAATTGATAAAATATTCGGGCCCGGAGTTTGAGCTCAAGAGTGCATATATATATATTTTACCAGCGCAAAGCCGCCCCCCGGGGGGATTTTTTGGCTAGCTCCTGGGAGGGTTTGGTGGGCCCAAGGTCACCCCCCCTGTTTTTGGTGGGGGAAAAGGCCCCACCAAACACAGATCCAGATACCCTTCTAATTTTAAATTTAGGAGTAGAAATGCGCTTTAAAACGCCAACCCATTACACACCCCCAACCTTTCACCCCCCTTTCCCCATCCCCCCCCCCCTTTCCCCCAAACCATACCCATCACCCCCCCCCCATTCACCACCCATTACCCATACCAACACCCATTCACTAAACCTTTACCACCCGCCCCCACCACCCCTCACCCATCACCATCCCCCCCACACATACCCCCACATTCACTCACCCATCACCCCACACCCATATCCCACACCCCACCCATTCATCACCATTACCCATCCCCCTCCCTAAAAGGTTTCCCAATTCTGAAACCCCACTTTTTTTTTCACAATTCGTAATAGGTACAAAACAAAAAAAAAAAAAAATTTAAAGTGATCGGATCATCCTAAGTGGGCTTTTTAATTCCCCTGGTCGACGGGTTTCCCAAAAAACGTGCCGTAGATAGTTGTGCACGGGGGCGGCCTATCGCGGAAACACCAAAACCCCACAGAGACACACACCACACACACACTTTCGTTTATATTATTATATATATTTTATATATATTAATATATATATATATATATTATAATTATATAATATATAAATATATATAAAAATATATAAATATATATATAATATAAATAAATATTATATTATTTTTATTTATTATTTATTTATTTATTTTTTTTTATTTTTTTTTAAGTTTTTTTTTACTTTTTATATTCGGGCGGGGGTATGCGTTTTACTGAGTGCCCCCCCCCCCCTCCCCCCAGTTTTTTTTTTTTGTGAGCCAAAGACTATTATACGGCTTGCTACTCGTCCCCCGCGCCAACCCGCCCCATGACCGGGAGGAAGTTTTTTCGATTCCTGCCATTTTAGAACATCCCCCCCTTTTTCACTTCTAAGGTTTGTCAGTATATTAAATTTTCGTTATTTTCGAAAATTGTTTTTTTATAATATTATCAAAAAAAAAAAACAGTAAAATACAAAAGAAATGCCATTATGAGAGAGTGAAGAAATATGATGACCCAAAATTACTTAAAATCTTCCCATTTAAAATTTTGCGGGAAAAACATTTTAGTGAAACAATAGAAAAAAGCGGGATTTCATTAGCTTTCCCTTTAATATTTCGTTTTCGATAAAAGAGTTACCCCCCCATGCCAAATTACGTTTAAATAAAAAAAAAAACATCATCAATGTATCGGAAGTAAAAAAAAAGGTTCCCCGAATACAGTAGACTATGGAAATACGTATAAATGATACACGTTTCTTCGTTGAATGTTTGTTCTATAATTTTCAAAAAAAAAAAAACGAAAATCACTAAAAAAATTCCCTTTTGGGATCTGGGAAAAATTTTCAAATTAAATTTCCCCAAAACCCCACCTTTTTAAAAAAAAGGCCGGGAAATTTTTTTAACCCTAAAAAAAAAATTTTAAATTTCTTTCAATTTTTCTTTCGATAAAAAGGAACCACATAAATTTACGAAACTGAATAAAAAAACATATCCACGGGTTTATCCGATGTGTGTAAATTTTTTTAAAAAAAAACCTAATCATGGTTATTTTCATTATCAGAAAAAAATATAGAAAGGGAAACAAAATGAAAATCGCTTTTTTTTGCGTTAAAAAGTTTTCTGCAAAAATTTTAAAAATAGAAAGGAATATTTAAGTTCATGCATATTTCTTTTTATAATGATTTTTTTTTGCATTTTACGTTTTTTTTTGAATAAAAATTATAGAAACAAATTTAAAGTTAAGGGTAATATTTATAAAAAAACCTAAGGGGAAAAGGGAATGTTCGAAAGCAGAATCGCCTTTCCCTCCATGAAAATGCCCAAAATGGTAGAGAAACAGTTTTTTAAAATTCTTTGGTTACTATTTTGTTTTTTAGGAAATTTTAAAATAGACAATTTTAAAGTCTTCGGGGTTTTTAGATTCAATTTTGCCCAAAATTATTTCCCAGGGCCGCTTTCTTACTAATCAAATCAATCTTTTTTTTAATTTCTTTTCATATTTTCTTTTTTTCTTCAGGTGGTATGAAAGTTTGAATAAGCCCCTGTGCCGCCCCTGTGATTCTCACTTCGGTCCCTTTTCATGCGATTTCCCTTTGTATATCAATCCTTTATTTACTTCAAATTCAAATAATAAAATCTTACTTTTTTTTCCCTGCCCCAAATTACCACGCTGCGTTTTATTTCTTTTTTTTTTTGGGTTTTTAATTTAAGCAGGAAAAATTAAAATCGACGAGTTTTTGGGGGGATTCTATTTTTTCTCTCATTTTTTTCAACCCAATTATTTTGTGTCGAGTTTTTATCACTTAATCGAGTCTTTTATAAAATTTTTTTTTAAAAACCCCCTTCAATAAAATTTCTTTTTTTTAAAAATATACGCACTATCTCCTATTTTTTTTCCCCCTTTTTGTACTTGTTTGTTTTAATTCATTCGGGTTATTGTTTCCCCCGCTTTGGCATGTCTTCCATTTTTTATTCGTATTTTGCTTTTTTTCATTATTGCTTCCAGATTTTTTTGGGGCCCCCTAATGATGGTGCCCGAAGTTGTTTAATAAGGGGAAAAAGAGAGGGGGGAAAGAGAGAGAGGAGGGGAGAGAGAGGGGGAGAGAAGAGAGAGAGAGAGAGGGGGGAAAAAGAGAGAGAGAGAGAGAAAAAGGGAGAGAGAGAGAGAAAGGGGGGGACAGAGAACTCAAGGGGTTTGTTAGGGGGTTAGGAGGAAAGAGTGAAGTTTAAAGAGACCAAACGGAGAAAGGAGTGGCCCCGACCCCAAAATGATCACCTTTCATTCCCGGGGCGGGGAGGGCCAGGAAGGGCGGGACACCGCTCCGGGCGCTGATGGCGTCACCTACCCCTGCTGGCCTACGGGGGCGGCCGGGGAGGGGGCACCCCTGGCCCCTGATAAAATCCCCCGGGCGGCTGGCCGCTTGCTCTCGGCGGGGAAGGAGGCCCTGACACCAGCCCATCCCTAAGCCCAGGGAAACAAAAAACCCGCGCCATCTCCCTGAGAGCTGCACGGCCAAGAGGGCGGAGAGGATGGTGCGACCCCCTCCGTGGCGCCTGGGAGATTTCCCCCCACCCATCTTCGGCTTCCCCACGGGGGGGGCCCCTCCACGCGTCTGGCCCTCCTGGCCCAAAAATCGAAAACCCCCCCTGTGTCCCGTCTTCCTTGCCCTGGAGAAGGCTTTTGAGTGGCCAACGCCCACCCATCCGGGCCCGGGCCTGGTGGGGGGCGTGGGGGGCCCGACTCTCGCCTGGTTTGAGGTTATCCTGGCACCGCCGCCCCAGGGTCAGGTTCCAGGGGCGAAAGCCCAGCTAAGGGAGCTGGAGAACGGCACGCCGCGGGGGGGTCCTAAGCCCCACCCTTTTCAACCTCCTGATGAAGCACTGGTCGCCTGGTTCCGGGAGGGCAGGGCACTTCCACTACGCCGACGATTGGGTCCTGGTGTCACTGCCGGGTGACCGGGTGTCTCAAACAGAACCCCTTGCCCGGTCAGTTGCAAGTGCGGGAAGCGGGGTCTAAAAAATTCGGTGAAAGTCCAAGGGCCCATGGTGTTAAAGGCCGTGCCCCCCCGGGGCCTGCCCTCTAAGTAAGGGCATCGGGCTACTTGGACCCACCCTTCCAGCCCTCGGAATGTGGCTGGAACCCGGGCCCCCCACTTCACCACTCAGGTACGTATTGGGGGGGGGAGAGGGTGAGCCAGGCTCAACGTCATGAGGGTCATGCCCGGAACACGCCGGGGCCCACGCATCAGTGCTGCGCCTTTCTACGTGCACATTTTGGTCCCCTTTTGTAGACTACAGCGCGCCCCGTGCTTGTCGCGTTATTCCTCACTCACAAAGGAAGTTTGAGGCCCTTCAGAACCGGCTTTGAGGACCCTTTTGAGGGGACCGCGCTGGGCAAACACCCGCGTAGCAGGCGGAGGGAGGTGGTGCCCCTAGCCCCCAGGGGTTTAACAGTCGGGCCGCCCCGGTGGCCCCCCAAAATCCCCTTTCAGGGAAGGGAGTCTGTCGGGGGACAGGCTGTGCAGGGGCTTGCAACAGCAGCAGCGTGACCCATGCCGGGAAACAAAACCCGGCTGCAGAGGGTCCAGACGCCGCCATCACCTCCCCCCCCGTCCCCACTCCCTCTGCTGGACGACCTGACCGCCCCCCTGTCAAATACTAGCTCCGCCACCGTGGCAGCCCTCTGCCCCCCGGTGATTATCGCCACACTGCCAGCGCGAAGGCTTTGGGCTCGCAGGAGGAGCTGAGGCAGCAGCCCTGCAGGCGGTGGGGACGCCAATGGCCCCCGCAGGTCGCGGTCGCCCCGGTTTTGCGGTTCTACACCCGGCTCCGTTGACCCTGAGAGAGGCCTGACAGGTGCTGCGGGGTTACGGGCGGTGAGGTGCTGTCTGGAGGGCCCCCGACCATTGCTCCACGTGCGACGGAGCTGGGGCCCAAAAAGCCGGGCCCTACAGCACGCCCCGGGCCGACAGGGGGAGGTCTGGTGATTCACACCGACTCCATGTCGCCCTGCAGGTCCTACGCGCCCCACACACCGATGGAAACTGCACTCCCCACCGCCATCCCGGGCCCATCCGGGGCCCGCGCGCGGGGCGCCGCGTAAGGTTCATCGGGGCCCAGCCCCATAGGCCTCCGTGGCAAAAGGGGCGGCCATGAGGCGGCCCGAGAGGCCACCAACTCCGCGATGGCCTTGACTGTTTGCCCAGTTCATGGGGCCAAGGACTGGCCAGAAGCGCTGCCGTTGTGCGCGGGCAACAGTATCGACGGGCAGACATCGAGGCAGGGAGCCGGCACAAACAAGCCCGAGCAACAAACGACCTTACGCCCAGCCCCAGCAGCTGTCCCGAGCCCAGGAGGTCGTCCTAACCGCTTTGGTTGGCTATTGACCCCGGGAGGATGAGGGACGGGTTTTAGGGCGGCCGTGTGGGGCAGGCCTCATATGACCCCCCATCCCCCTGACCCATACCTGCTTCCGCCCCGTACAGAGCGGGCTAGAGGCGCGTCGGCCCCCCTGGAGAACGCAGCCCCTCTCGTGCGGCAGTTTCGAAAAACCGCCCT
>JACEEZ010003052.1:0-32500 GCA_016584305.1 Chionoecetes opilio
GAACAAAAAAAGAAATCGAAATAAGAAAAAAAATCAAACCACACAATGATAATGAAAAATAGGAAAGAGAGAGACAGTAATAAAAACATGAGAAACATTGTTCTTTGCTTTCCATAACACAAACTATTATATTTTCTTACGCATCTATTTTTCATTCGTATTTTCGTCACGAATATTTCTATCCACACTGCAGGACATCAGCAGAGTTCTTGTCGCCGCTCGTCACAACGAAAAAGAAAAGAAAAAGAAACCAAAAACAAACACACCAGATGAAGACGCGAAAACAAAATAATCCTTGGGAAAATCGTGCACAGATTTTCTCATTCGGCAAAAGTTGAGGAAATCCTTGCTTGTAATCCTCCTTTCATACACTGAGGGTATTACTGCCGCCCTCACACACCCTATCAAGGGCTCACCACACACCCCACTGACGCCTAAACACACTCTTCTACATTCTTCTAGCGGCCATTTTCTCCTTCCCCCCACCACCCACCCACCCACACCCACACACACACATACACACACACACACGCACACACATACACACACACACACACACACACACACACACACACACACAGCCTCAGTTTCCTCCACTCCTCCTCACCATGTACTCTCCTTCTCACCACTCACACGTCTGCTCACTCTCTTATCATGCGTTGCCTCACACCCTCACACTCTCCCCGCTACCTCTTCTCCACCTCTCTGATGCACTAATTCCCTTCTTATGTTTGTACCTCGATATTGCTCTATTTGTATACATATTTATTTTGTTACACCTAAATATTCTTTCATTCAGCCTACGACATGCAGTCTGAAATCAAACATTCTATTTTTACACCTTAAAAACCTATATTTTTTCATCATTTTTTCTTACCCCTTTACGCTTTTCCCGCCACTTCTC
Organism: Chionoecetes opilio; assembly: GCA_016584305.1. Taxonomy (NCBI): domain Eukaryota; kingdom Metazoa; phylum Arthropoda; class Malacostraca; order Decapoda; family Majidae; genus Chionoecetes; species Chionoecetes opilio. The sequence continues at coordinate 905 of JACEEZ010003052.1, forward strand.
ATTCTTATATCAGTCCCCACATCCTTTTTTTCCTTCATCTTCCTGAACCCCCTCACAAACACATACCAACATGGTTACACACTTCCTCGCACCTTAAAAACCTCCTCCTCGCATCTCACGCCCCTCATCCTTATCCTCTCGCTTGTCCCATCTCTTCCTTCAAGATGCTATACACGGCTATACGGCTTGGAAATAGTGTTTGTTCAGTGTTCAAGCCCCGTTCCTCCTCCTCTCCGACATCCCTAGAGTCGTTAGAGTCGTTGAACGATGGAACAAGTTAGCAGCAAATGTTGTCGAAGCCAGCCAATAACACATTTAAAAACAGAAATTGACGCGCTTTGTAAAGTAAATGGGTATTGATAGTGCCCTGTAAATTTCATATTTAGCACCCGGACGATAGTTTAGGGTAGTGGTAGTTGTATTTAGAAATTTTAAAATCCTATCTTTCTCATAGAATTCCATGTTCCATTCTTTCGGGGCATGGTATCATTTCCAACTGTTTTCTTCATGTAGTTGATAATAGTAGTAAAGTAGTTCAGCAGATACCCCCGTCAGGGCCATTTGGGCCTTTTGGGGCGATTCCATGTATCCTAGGTAACCCTTAGAAATAATTTTTGATGTAAAAATTGGAAGATTTCGCATCGGTCAAACATTTTCAGGAATAACCGGTTCTCATTCTCTCTCTCTCTCTTTTCTCTCTCTCTCTCTCTCTCTCTCTCCCTCTCTTCTCTCTCTCTCTCTCTCTCTCTCTCTCTCTTTTCTCTTCCCCCAAATGGTACTTCAGCCCAACTGCATAGGTTTGAATAAACAACGAGGATCGAGGAGGACCCAGAGTTTTCTTTTAGCTAGTGGGGAGGGAAACAGCAGCGTTTCTCAACATGGCGCTTCACCCCTACCGACGCGGCACACTGTTGACCCGACCTGACACTGCGCCGCCACCCACGTGGGACACTGTGTGACAGCTACCTGACACGCGCCGCTCACCCACGCGGGACACTGTGGACCCGCTACGGGCACTGCTGCCCCTCACCCCCGCTGGCACATGGGACAGCTACCGACACTGCTCCGCTATCCATGGGCACACTGTTGACCAGCACCTGACACAGCTGCCGCCCACCCCCGCTGGACACTTTGTGACCCGCTCCGACACTGCGCGCTCACCAGTGGCACACTGTGTGACCAGTACCTGACACGTGCCCCTCATCACGGGGGACACTGGTTTACCAGCCACCGACACTGCTGCCCCTACCCCCCGCTGGGACACAGTGTACAGCTACCCCACTGCTGCCCCTCACCCACGCTGGACACTGGTGACCCGTACCTGACACTGCTGCCGCCATCACGGGGACACTGTGTGACCAGCCACCTGGCACGCGCCCCCTCACCCCCGCTGGACACTGTGACCCGTACCCGACATGCTGCCGCTCACCACGCTGGACACTGTGGACCCCCTACCCCGACATGCTGCCCCCTCACCCCCTGGGGGGGCACTGAGTGTTTTAGGAGGGACCCCTTTACCCTTTGCTGTTTTCGGCTCACCCATGCAAGCGGTTGTTTTAAGACAACGTGTTATTGGTGTGGGTTATTTATTGAAATATATGAAGAAAAAAAAAGGACTTGTTTATTTTCTCTTCTTTTCCCCTTTTCTTCTCTCCTCTTCTCCTCTCTTCCTTCTCTTCTCTCTCCTTCTCTTCTCTCTTCTCTCTCCCCTTTTCTCTCTCCCTCTCTTCCGCCCAGACTTACATGGGTGGTGTGAGGGAGTAGGGAGGTGGAAATTGACGAAACAAAACACCAAAACACACACACACACACACAACACCCCCACAACGGGTTTTGGGTGTAGGGGGAAACACGCTCGGTTACAACCGAGAAATCCCGGGTTTGATCCCCCGGGGGAGCGAAACAGATGGGGGTTTTCCTTAAAACCCCAGCCCCTTTCCCCCCAGAGGAATGGGGGACCGGGGGGTTTTTTCCCGGGATTGGACCCGTTTCCGGGGGCTGGCTTCGGCCAACACAAAGCACTAAGGATGAAGATAAAAATGTTGATATGGAGACGGGGCCACACGAGCATTGCTCTGGCCCTGTAAAATACAACTAGATGAATACAACTAGATGAATACACACACACACACACACACACACACACACACACACACACACACAAAACACACACACACACACACACACACACCGGGAGGAGCGAAGACAGACGGGCAGTCTTCTTAAAAAAACCGGAGCCCCTGTCCACCCAGCAGTGAATGGGTACCGGGGGTTTGTGACCCGCCTCCCGGGTGTGGCTTCGGCCAACACTAAAGATGAATGAGAAAAATAAATATTGATATGGAGACGGGGTCATACGAGCGTTGCTCTGGCCCTGTAAAATACAACTAGATGAATACACACACACACACACACACACACAAACACAGGGCATCAGCAGCAGACTTAATGCATCAATGGACGAGACTGTAACACTAATACGCTGCTGGTTTGAAGTGCCACACACGAGAAGTGCCACCTTCCTCGTTTCTAGTGTGTACATTGTCGTCAGTGTAGGACTCTGTGACTGTTTCAATTTTACATGAAAGCCGACGTCTTGTTTGCAAATCCGTGATTCCACAAATTCTTTGATCTTTGATTCTCCATGGGTTTCAGCAGTATTTTTTGCCATTCTTTTTAACATTTCCCATTTTTATAGAATAAACCAATATTTCTACAATATGGCTTCTTATTCTGCTCAATTTGACATCAAAATAAGGTTTGTAACTGCATTATTGGTCATTTTATTGACATTTTTATAATTTCAAGAAAATCTGATATTTCGCGATTGACCTCTTTCACAAAATAACCCACTGTGAGGTCCCAAATCTAAATATCAAGTGTCATCCAGGATAATATTGCTCAAGAGGTGTCATGGTTCAATCCTAGTATGGATGATAGCTTGTAACAAACCGTTACCCCTCATGTATATATTTTAGATTATATTCCTAGTCTAATCTCCTTTAACCCGTCTTCATCTTTCTCCAAATACCTCCTCCTTCTCCTCTTTCCTCTTTTTACCCTTCTCCTTCTTCTTCTCTTTCAACCCTTCTTCATTGTCTCTTCCTACTTCCTCCTCCACCTCTTCCTTTTCCTTCTAAACGTCTTCTTCTCCCTCACTTTCTCCTTCGACATTCTTCATCTTTCACTTCCAACTTCCTCTTACTCCTTCTCGTCCTCCTTAATGTCAAAGTCTTTCTTCTTCTCCTCTTCTTCCCCCTCCTTCCTCATCCTTATCGATACTCTACCTTCTTTCCTTTACCCTCGCAACCTCACCTTCCTCCTTTTCTGTCTCCTCCTCTGCAAAAACGGGACCCGTGACACCAACATTTTATCAGAATCACCCCGGCAAAACGCTCACAGATTCCCGGCGACTCGTCCAGAAATTTTGTGTGGACTGGAAGGCATAATCCCGCGTGACTATGTAGATATAGAGACAGCTGGCTTTTGGAGGGGGAAGGAGGGTATGATAGAGCGAGGGAAGCTACGTTAGAGCGAGAGAAGCTACGTTAAAGCGAGGGAAGTTACAATAGAGCGAGGGAGGGGACGATGGGGAAAGGAAACATATGATAGAGCGAAAAATACTTCAGTAGAACGAGAGAAGCTAGGTCAAAACAATAAAAAGCTAAGATAAGTCGCGGTGAGTGGTAATAAAGAGAACACACAAGTTCGGAACAGTGATACAAATAACTGCATTAGAGCGATAAAATTAAAGATATAGCGAGAAAACCTTTTGTTAATGCGTGATACATTTAGACAAGAGCAATATAAACTTCGACACGGCGACACAAACTTCCAGAAAGACTTGGCTGGAATGAGAAGGGCTTCGAGATACGTGGCGGCACAACTTCTAAATAACGACAAAAAAACACGACACAGCAGGAGACACTTCGTTAAACATGGAGGGAAGGCTCAAAGCCGCCATATGACTTTGACACATCACTGAAAACTACGATATATATGCCTTTGAGAACCTTAACAGAATACTGAAACCTCTAGAATGGCGCAAAATTAGTAATCAAACGCGAAACATTCCATCCAAGGGTTTAGGAGGACTCGTTTCAGGCCCAGAAAGCCAAGTCACTGTACTACATAGCCCAAGAAAGCCAAGCCACTGTACTACATAGCCCAGAAAGCCAAGCCACTGCACTACATAGCCTCAGAAAGCCAAGCCATTGTACTGCATAGACCCAGAAAGCCAAGTCACAGTACTACATAGCCCCAGAAAGCCAAACCACTGTACTAAATAGCGCCAGAAAGCCAAGCCACTGTACTACATAACCCCAGAAAGCCAGGCCACTGTACTACATAGCCCCAGAAAGCCAAGCCACAGTACTACATAGCCCCAGAAAGCCAAGCCACTGTACTACATAGCCCTAGAAAGCCAGATCACAGTACTACATAGCCCAAAAAATCCAAGCCACTGTATTAAATAGCCCCAGAAAGCCAGGTATTGACCTGGCTTTCTGGGGCTATTTAATACTACATAGCCCCAGACAGCCAGGTCACTGTACTACATAGCCCAAGAAAGCCGAGCCTCAGTACTAAATAGCCCCAGAAAGCCAAACCACTGTACTAAATAGCCCCAGAAAGTCAAGGCACTGTACTATATAGCCCCAGAAAGCCAGGCCACTGTACTACATAGCCCCAGAAAGCCAGGTCACTGTACTACATAGCCCAAGAAAGCCGAGCTACAGTACTAAATAGTCCCAGAAAGCCAAGCCACTGTACTAAATAGCCCCAGAAAGCCAAACCACTGTACTACATAGCCCCAGAAAGCCAGGCCACTGTACTACATAGCGCCAGAAAGTCAAACCACTGTACTACATAGACCCAGAAAGCCAAGCCACTGTACTGCATAGCCCCAGAAAGCCAAGTCACTGTATTACATAGCCCCAGAAAGCCCAGCCACTGTAGTACATAGCCCCAGAAAGCCAAGCAACTGTAATACATAGCCCCAGAAAGCCATTCCACTGTACTACATAGCCCCAGATGGCCAAGTCACTGTACTACATAGCCCCAGAAAGCCAATCACTGTACTACATAGCCCCAGAAAGCCAAGCCACTGTAGTACATAACCCCAGAAAGCCAAGCCACTGTACTACATAGCCCCAGAAAGCCAGACCACTGTACTACATAGCACCAGAAAGCCGAGCCACTTTACTACATAGCCCCAGAAAGCCAGGCCACTGTACTACATAGCCCTAGAAAGTCCAGCCATTTATCTTACATCACAAAGGACTGGCCAAGGGCACAAAAAAAGATGTAACACAAAGCCAGCTTAGTTGCCAGTCCCTATAAAGAAGACAGTAAAAGCGCGTTTTCGCGGCCGCTCTGGCCCGGTCTGGACTGGGCTAGTCCTGGGCGGCCACTGTTTTTGCGAGGCAGTCTGGAACGGTTTAACCCAGTCCAGTCCGGTTCAGCCCAGAGAGCAGGACCACTTTGGACCAGTGTGGGGAGAACTGGAGCATGCGCACTACAGTCAGCGGGAAAGACGACCAGGAGCTTCTCGTGCTGCTGATAAGACATGAAACACCATGATGCCCGACCATAAGACTAAAGTAATTTCATGAAAAATTACAATATTCGCAATTTGCTGAAACATCTTGGGAAATTAATGTACCGTCAACAACACTATATTGCATTTCTGCCCGGAGGACCGCCCACTCGATCCCCCAGCCAATAGGAACGACGAATGGGACGGGGCCAGTCTCGATGTATTTTAGCGAGCATCAGTCCAGCCTGGAACAGTATAGACTGGACTGAACCAGAGCGGTGAACGTCACGAAAACGCGCTATAAGAGAATAAAGAAAGGGGGGTGGGCCAATATAGTTCGGGAGGTGGAAAAGTAGAAACAGGTAGAGAGTTCCAGAGTTTACCAGTGCAAGGGATGAAAGAGTAAAGATACTGATTAACTCTTGCATTAGGAAGATGGACAGAATAAGGATGAGAATGAGCAGAATTCTTGTGCGGCGAGGCCGCGGGAGTGGGGGGGGGAGGAGCAAAGCAAAAATTAGCAAATTCAGACGAGCAATGAACATGAAAATAACGGTAGAAAATAGCAAAAGAAGCAACATTGCGGCGGTGATTTAAAGATTGAAGACAGTCAGTCAGAGGAGGGGAGTTGATGAGACGAAAAGCTTTTGACTCAACCCTGTATAGGAGAGCTGTATGAGTGGATCCCCCCCAAACATGTGAGACATACTACACAGCCCCAGAAACCCAGGCCACTGTACAACATAGCGAGGAGCCTCCAGGACGCCAACATATACTTCACACTCTAACCCAAACCTCTGTATAGCGCAGGACGCCAATGTATAACGCGACAACCTATCACGGTGCCCCAAAAATGTGTGTGCCGCCGGGAGTCTTGGCATGGCGGGGATAGGCTTATGGCACTGGCGTCGGCCACGCGTCTCGTCCCATAGCAGGAAGCACAGTGTGTAAATCCCTTAAGTTGTGTTCTAGAATGGCCGCCGCCACTGGCCAATACTGCCAAACTTTATAAATATTTAACCCAAAAAAACAGTCTCCCCCCCCTACACCTTCAACCCGCTCTTTGGTGGTGTTCTCTCGCCCCGCCGCGGCCCCACTCCCTCCCTACGTCCTTTAGAATCTCATTTCGCCGGTCAAAATACCCTGACTCAACACCCATTATCACGTACTAATCCCCTGTCTCCGCCACGCCATGGTTCGCTTCACTATTGCCCTAACTTGCCCCCATTAACCCTCGTGACCCCACCCCCACAAGGCACCCCGCCACGCCCCACCCCTTCAATCCTGGGTCGCGGCCTGCTGTCCTGCGCCGGCCTGGCGCTGAGGGATGCCGCCGCCGCCTGGCTCCTTCCTTACTGCTGTTTGCTTGACGGCCTCCATTATCCTCGCCCAGGAGCACATTGTGTCTCCAGTTACCGGTAAACACTCGTTGAAATTGGTGTTTAACCGCACACACATAGGTTCAGTGAGTGTCAACAGAAAGATGAGTTCTACAACTTTATTGAGAGAGACAGAAAGAAAGAGAGAGAAAGAGAGAAAGAGAGAAACATGAACAGACAGACCAGCAGACAGAAAGTCTGCCACAAAACAAGTGCTGAGCGGCGAGTCTTACGCCATGGTCTGTGGACGGGAAATCAGGCTCCGCGAGGTCTACACGCGGGACAGCCGAGGCGGACGTTCAGCTCCACCATAAATGTTTTCCCTTCGGCACGCGTCGCCGCGGCACTGACGGGCTCAATGAAAACATAAAAAATCTATTAGAAGAGAAAATTACTGCGATTTATAATACCTTACAAAGAAAATATTTTACGTCGGATAATGCCTGAAAAAACACCCCGGTCTATAATACAAAGATGAGACGATGAAAATAAAAATTAAATGAAGTTATAGATAAATTGTATATATATCAAAAATTATTTTGCAAGCCTATTATGAAATACTCCGCAGAATAAAAACATTAACACTCTCTCTCTCTCTCTCTCTCTCTCTCTCTCTCTCTCTCTCTCTCTCTCTCTCTCTCTCTCTCTCTCTCTCTCTCTCTCTCTCTCTCTCTCTCTCTCTCTCTCTCTCTCTCTCATCCATCGTGCCCCACCATAGAGTTATCCCCGCCCACGACTGGTAGAAAATCGCTTGTCACAACGCGCTGTGCAGTATTTCCATGGAGGTTGGATGGGTATTACGCACATGTATTATTATATTACAACTTTTATTTAAGACATAAATAAGAAATACATGAAAAAGTGAAATATAAGTACACAAATTATAATCCTTAAATGATTATATGTACATGGAGAGAGGGAGAGAGAGAGTGTGTGCATGCTACTGGCCAGTGAAGTGAATGAGTATTGTGAGTATTTGGCGACTCCTAACTCTAACTCTGTCCTGCAACTTGGCAATTATCTGTTTCCCAGTATAGTGACACCTCACCTGCAAATAATTTTCGGCAATTGCCTTAGTTAGTAAATTTAAGTGATTTACATGGGGCTCTGTGTCAAACATATGATCACTAAGATTAAGGAATATGCTTTTACTGACGTAAGTCTGCAAAACTGCACTTACCACCTTATGAAAGTTCACTCTCCCCAGTGTAAAATGTGGAGCTTTTGTGCTGGCCAGGATTTCTCTAATAAGTTTTTCACTTGTTACACAAATGTCTATTACATCGTCTGTCGGATATATTAATATCCCTTTAGTTTTAAGGTTGATAAGGGAGTGGATGGAGGAGGCAGTGGCGTCTCTCAAGGTCAAAGCGTCAATACAGGCGTCGCAATGCAAATATTTGCCAAGACTGTGCACCACGAAGCCGGCAATATAGGCAACGATTTTGTTGGAGCACTTTGATAAGTGTGAAGCAGTGGGAATATACATGTAATCATTTTCCTGTATATTATCTGATTTATTAGTTTCATCTTTAACTCTGCTTTTAACAAGTGAAGTGTTTATGATCGTTACTGAATGTTGAGTCACTGCATCATTACACTGGCTAGGTACAGTTAGTATTGGTACAGATTCCAGGGGGAGGCAGTTTCCACGCGCAATATCTAGCATATCATTACGTACGAGCAACTTCTTATAGGCAGCAGAAAACTGTCTGACTGTGGGATTATTATTGCATCCTCCCATATGCCTTACTTTCCCAAAAAACAGTTATATATGGTCTTGACTTAATTTTTACGTCATTAAAAACTTAAGTGTTGAACCATTAGATGCAATTCAGTTTTCATGTAGGATCTGAAAACTCCGTATACAAAAAAGAAATCCAAGAAAGCCTGTTTTTCGATTTGACTTCAGAATCTCCAATCCATCAGATAATTTAAGTGATCTAATATACGTTTCTGCTTTCACCAAAAAATATTTTACATTATCTGATTTTTCCTTTTGAATTGGAGACTTGTTGCCACTTGCATTCAAATTCATGGAAATCATTACGTCAAAAACAGTGTTGAACATTATAATGAAATTTATAGTAGCTTCACAGCCCTCAAAATGACTAATTTGTTCCTGCAGACAAAATCTCAATGAATTAGCAACTGATTCACTGAGTAACTGTGCTGCTAATTTAACATAATTTTATTCTTCTCCACGCAACATGTGCAGCTCTGAGTTTATTACCTAAATGAAGCTGTTCGTGGTGTTGAAGTACATGCAACCTTTCAATGAAGGAAAGGAAACTTCACTAAGTTTCCACTCTAATCGACCAATATTTTCTTATCACCAAAACAGTTCCTCACAAGTTTCAACATGTGACAAGGATCTAGAAGCACACACACTGGCTGCTCTGTCACTGGGAGTTTAAAAGCTGATTCAATAGTGTCAAATGCAGAACTATACCCAAGATTACTAATCTTAGCTATATTGGATGCTGTGCAGTCACAAGTTAAAGAAATAACTGTGACAACTGCAGAATGCAGCTTTGTTAAACATTACGTGACTTAATTAGCTCTCTCCGCAGCACCAAGTCCTACAATTAGGAAATATCCAACTTCCACATGCCATTCACTGACACAACCATGAATGTTAGAGTCTCACTAGCTATGGCGGAGACTATCGTCATCAATTTCAGTCCCCATGTCAATATATCCATGAAATTTCCATTCTCCATGCTGAATAAATGAATGAAGGGAGCAGCCAGGGTGGGGTCAAGTTTGGTGCATAGTCAGCTAAGTCAGATCAGGGCAAGGGAGCTGCTTCTATACCACCAGCCTTTCTGGCATTCCTTGAATGGCCGCCGGCCGACCAGATTTACCTCACTTTTTCCGCGCCTCGACCTCTCCCCTAATTCTACCTCCATGTGCCCCACCCTCCTCATATCGCACCACTCCATGCCCTCCTTAATCTCCCTCTTTCACGCGGGGCAGAGGAAGAAAAGCAATGCAACGCAGACATGAATCTCAGGGGAAGCAAATTGCGAGAAATAATGCTGGAGGCAGAGGAGAGAAGAGAGAGAGGAGAGAGAGAAATGAAGAGAGAGGAGAAGAGAGATATGGGGAGAGAAGAGAGAGAGAGAGAGAGAGAGAGAGAGAGAGAGAGAGAGAGAGGGGAGAGAGAGAGAGAGAGAGAGAGAGAGAGAGAGAGAGAGAGAGAGAGAGAGAGAGAGAGAGAGAGAGAGAGAGAGAGAGATAGAGAGAGAGAGAGAGAGAGAGAGAGAAAAGAGAGAGAGAGAGAGAGAGAGAGAAGAGCGAGAGAGAAGAGAGAGAGAGAGAGAAGAGAGAAGGAGGAGGAGGAAGTGAGAGACGATCGTATCCATGTGGTGGTGGTGGTGGTTGTGGTGGTGGTGTAGTGGTGGTGGTGGTGGTGATGGTGGTGGTGGTGGTGATAGTGATGGTGATGGTGATGCTGGTGGTGGTGGTGGTTGGTGGTGATGGTGGTGGTGGTGTGGTGGTGGTGGTGGTGGTGGTGGTGGTGGTGGGGGTGGTGGTTAGTGGTGGTGATGGTGGTGTTGGGGGGGTGGTGGTGGTGGTGGTGGTGGTGGTGGTGGTGTGGTGGTGGTGGGGGTGGTGATGGTGGTGTGGTGGTGGTAGTTTGGTGGTGGTGGTGGTGGTGGTGGTGGTGGTTGTGTGATGGTGATGGTGGTGGTGGTGATGGTGGTGATGGTGGTGTGGTGGTGGCGGTGGTCGGGGTGGTGTGGGGGTTGGTGATGGTGGTGTGGTGGTATGGTGGTGGTGGTGGTGGTGGTGGTAATGGTGGTGGTGGTGGTGGGGTGGTGGTATGGTGGTGGTGGTGGTGGTGGTGGTGTGCTGGTGGTGGTGGTGGTGGTGGTGATGGTGATGGTGGTGGTGGTGGGGTGGTGGTGGTGGTGGTGGTGGTGGTGGTGGTATTTCATAATTGTTATATGCGAATCAAGCTCCAAGCTCCCTTCGCTCGCTTGGACAACTCCTCTCTGTACCCACGGCTGAAATGGCATATTTAACACCTCACACACACCCTACCACGTATATAACACCACGCTAACCCTAAATAACACCTATAACGGCATTAGAAACACGAGTTATAGTGGTTATATGGGGCCTAACACAAGCAGCCTGTCTCCTCGGCTCAGACACTGTTATTGTGAGAGGTACGAGTCGAACACATTTTATTTGCACTACACTAATGCACTATTTTCGCCATTGCACTAATGTCGCCAGGCACATATATTATGAATCTTAGCATATATGCTAAGAACTCGCTTCGCTCGCTTGGACAATGAGTTAAGAGACGAAATATAACCTTTTGTGCCAAATTTCTTCCTTTACGCCTGTATACCCATTGCCTACAAAAATAGTCACAAGAAGAAGAAGAAGGAAAATTCGTGGAAACATTTTACAAGCCTATATGACACCTGATTTCGGCTGAATTAGGTGTCCAAGCGAGCGAAGCGAGCTTGGACAACTACATAAGATCATCAATCGAGTAATTTTCCCGATTTATGATGTTATTTAATTATTTTTATATATCGGATTCTGATAAATGAGTTACCAGCATGCATAAATTAGCGTTAACTAAATAAATAACCTCATCAATCGGGAAAACTACCCGATTGATGATTTTATTATTTTATATAACGCTAATTTATGCTTGGGTTTAAATAATTTATCAGAAAACAAAATAAATCAATGGAAAGCTAATAAAATTGCGCTTCTATTGATATATTTATTTCATGTCAAAAGTTTACTCGCAAAGTATGAAACGGCGAAGAGTTTAAGTGAATATTAAGTTCATGCATATTTCTTCTGAGTCTCGTAATGGCATTCCTTTAGTGTGGTTTACTTTTTTTTATTTTAGATCATAATAGAACAAACATTTACGAAGATATATCATATATATATATATTGTATATCATATATACTGATAAACCATAGTCTATATGATAGTCATGTGCAACAAGTGAATGGGCCAGCAGACTGGTACAACCCCTGCCGCACGGCTGCGACACCGTCGATGGATAACAGAAACTGCATTAGAGGGTGCCCGAGTGAGGTATCTTGTTGTAGAATGTCTTTGCTACAACTACCACTAACGCTAATCAATCCAGGGACGATATACTATAACTTTAACTTCGCAGTGTAATATCAAAACCCATTTACTTTACACTACGCGTCCACTCTGTTTTTAAATGAAGTTATTGTGCTGACTTAGAGGAGGAGGAGGAAGTGAAAGACGATCGTATACATGCCCTTGTGTACTGTCTGTTGTTGCAATTTGCAGAAATATTCAAAGTGAATTCTGTGTCATCCTGTGTCGAACTCTGTGTCGTTAATTTGACCTCAATATGGCACCGACGGGGCAGAGATCGTGTGAGGGAGGAAGGGAAAGAAGGAAGGAAGGGAGGGAGGGGGGGAAGGAATCGAGGGAAGGGAAGGAAGGTAGGGTGGAAGGGAAGGAAGAGCGGGAGCGAGAGAAGAGCTGCAGGGATGTAGAGGTGAAAGGAAGGGAAAGGCACATAGAGACAAACCTATATACCTATTATTTATTATTGTACATGTTTTGATAACACTGGGTGAACTTATTTTTTCGATGGTGGTGGCGGTGGTGCTGCTTGTCTCAAACCTGTACCACACCTACTGTGTTCGGTTAGTTGTGGTTAAATTACGGTGTATGTAATCTGTGTTACTACTACTGCCGCTACTACTACTTCTACTACTACTACTACTACTACTACTACTACTACTACTACCACTACTACTACTACTACTACCACTACTACTATTACTACTACTACTACTACTACTACTAATAATAATAATAATAATAATAATAATACTGCTACTATTACTACTACTATTATTATTACCTCTACTATTACTTCCGTGTTGTTGTTGTTTGTTGTATATGTTTGATGTAGAATAATCGCTATATATAAAGAATTTGCCACGAGTATTTTGCTTACTTGCAGTACAGAGAGAGAGAGAGAGAGAGAGAGAGAGAGAGAGAGAGAGAGAGAGAGAGAGAGAGAGAGAGAAGAGAGAGAGAGGAGAGAGACGAGAGAGAGAGAGAAGAGAGAGAGAGAGAGAGAGAGAGAGAGAGAGAGGAGAGAGAGAGAGAGAGAGAGAGAGAGAGAGAGAGAGAGACTTTGACTGACTTTTTATTGGCCTTTGTAACATAATAACATAGTTCTTATACAATATTGTATTTGAAGCCCAGGTCTTTTGAGCCGAAGTTCTTATTCCTACTATACCTACTCGCCTATAAATTTTAGCAAGCAGACGGGAGCTAAAGGTCACCGACTTTACGCCAAAAATATATTCCTAAGACAGAAACAAAGTACATATTATGAATATACAGAAACATACATACACATGCAGGTTCTTTGTACATAAAAAATAAAACATTATGTATATGACTATATAAATACATACACGCTTATTTATACATTTGAAGACATACGTACACCACATATACACATACATATATACCCACATACATATACATCTATGCACAAAACACGTACATACATAAACACACGCACATGATCATATACATACACACATACACATACACATATATACATACACATACATACACATACATATATACATATACATACACACATACATATACGCATACATACACACATACATGCATATACACACACATACACACACATATGCACATATACACATATATGCACATATACACATTCACACATGCACAAACATTTGCAGCTGTGCTATTGAGCCCATGCATAGTAATAACAGTTTATAAATATATGAGAAAATAGGAGTTAAACAAAAAGCAATATAGTTTTAATTTCGCTGGTATCTATTTATCAAAATAATGTTGTTGAGCATTATACTTGTAAAAAGACAATTAAAGGGAATTTCTGAGATTTTCTGGTAAATCATTCCAGTATCTGGCCCCCCGTGTACATATGTTTTGTTGGGCGAGTGTGGTTCTGCACCGTGGGATTCTTAGTTGAAAGGGTCTTCTGCCACCATCAATCATGTGCTGTGTACTGGAAACAATTGTCAGAGTATGTGCTTAGGGATTTAAAGACAAATATACAGGCTTCCAAGAACAATATGTCAAGTACTTTTAACAGCTTATTGTTATAAAATAGAGGGTCAGTATGGTCATATTTTGATCTGTAGAACATTATACGGATTATTTTCTTCTGAGCAAGAAGATGATGATGATCAATGTAGGTCTTGTAGGCTCTGCCCCAGATAGCTGCACAATATAATAAATGTGGGTATATTAATGATATATACATTTCTTTAATGCATGCAGTGCTTATACAATTTCTTATTTTGTATAAAATCCCTGTTAGCCTGGACACTTTAGTACATAGGTCACTTATATGGAATTTCAATAATAATTTACTGTCTATGATTATATTATCCCTAAGAACTTGAATTCATGAACTTGTATTAAGGAGAAGTTTTCCATGCTAATGGTAAGATGAGTTGTGTTCGTCATTAAAGGGCTGGAGACCATGAAGCACGATTTGGAAGTGTTTAAAGATAGTTTATTACTTTTCAGCCGATCAGACACATGTTTTAATTTTATATTAAGGGTATTTTCAATCACTTTTAAAGCTTTTCCTTGTACATAAATCTTGGTGTCATCAGCATAAAGAAGAAACTACAATCTATCAGTGCAACGAATAATGTCATGTATATATATAAAAAACAAAACTGGGCCTAATATTGATCCTTGTGGCACACCACGGCAGATGGACTTTTGTGTAGATGGAAAGCTATTGTTTTCTAGAGCTCAGATAACTTTTAAACCATTCATGTGCTAGCCCTCGAAATCCATAGACCTTTAATTTTTCTAACAGAATAGTGTGAGATATGGAATCAAAAGCTTTTGTTAAGTCACAGAATACTGATAGTTGATGTTCCTTGCAATCTACTGTATTATATATACTGTTGCATAGCTGGTGTAATGCTAACTGAGTATTGTGATTTGGTCGGAAACCATGCTGAAGGTCAGTTAAAAGTGAAAATTTAGACAGACAATCAACTACTCTATTTACAACAATTTTTCAAATATTTTGCTAAGGCTTGGTAAAATAGAAATGGGTCGATAATTACCATGCATAGACTTAATACCCTTCTTAAATACAGGAACTATTTTAGCAACTTGTAAGTGTTTTGGGAAAATACCTTCTTTAAACGATATATTCATTATATATTCTAAGAAAGGAGAAATTACGTCACTGCATTGTTTTATAACTGTTATGCTTATGTCATCAAATCCAGGTTAAGTTATGTTTAGATTTTGTACAACAGATTCAATATTTTTACATGATGTTGGTCGAAGATAAAATGAAAAGGAAACAGGTTCTGGGAGGTATTCCTTAAATAAATCATTATGATCAGTGATCTGGGCTGGTTGTGGAACAATATTACAAAAATACTCATTAAATGCAATGGCAATATCTTTGTTATTAGTAATAGCTTTATTCTGGAAGGTTATGGATGAAGGGAGTATACGACGCTCTTTACCCAAAAGATTGTTTACCATATCCCATATTTTTTTAGAATCCCCTGCTTGTTGTTTTAACTTTTGTTTATAATGATTTTCTTTGGCTGCTCTTATTACACGGGTCAAAGTATTTCTATATTGTTTGAATGTTTTTTCATAGATGAGTGGCCACTTTGCGTATAGTCTCTGGAGCTTATTTCGATACTTTATAGAGTTTCTAATTGCAGTGGTTATATAAGTTTTACCAAGATGTTTTCCTTAACTACAACCTATTTTATTGGAAAATGGTTATTGTAAAGAGATTGGAACTTTTCTATATATGAATCAAAGCTCTGATTGACATCTGTATTAAGTAACTCTAATAGCCAGTTATAATTATTTAGATCATCTTTAAATGCTGTAGTGAGTCTCTACTAGAGTAGTCTCTCTGTAGTGCACACAGCGAGAGAGAGAGAGAGAGAGAGAGAGAGAGAGAGAGAGAGAGAGAGAGAGAGAGAGAGAGAGAGAGAGAGAGAGAGAGAGAGAGAGAGAGAGAGAGAGAGAGAGAGAGAGAGAGAGAGAGAGAGAGAGAGAGAGAGATGAGAGAGAGAGAGAAGAGAGAGAGAGAGAAGAGAGAGAGAAGAGAGAGAGAGAGAGAGAGAGAGAGAGAGAAGAGAGAGAGAGAGGAGAGAGAGAGAGAGAGAGGAGAGAGAGAGAGAGAGAGAGAGAGAGAGAGAGAGAAAAGAAGAAAAAAAAGATAATTGTCATGCAACATTTACATAGAAAAGAGAAAAAAACCGTGGAAAATAGTGTCACTTTCAATTTTTTAATTAAGCGGATAATGAAAATAGCGACGACTGGTAATAAAAGTAATACAAAAAGGAAGAAAGAAAAAGTAAACCCATAACGACAAAATCTAATGATGCACAAAAAAAACGTTAAGCAAAAACAGGAGCTCACAGTAAGTGAAGATAATTATTCTGAAAAAGTTAAACAGAAAATAAATGAGAAAAAAAGTTGTGTCTAGGCATGAGCAGTAGAGCAAAAACCGACACAACGGAAGAAAAAGAGGTCCGGGGATGGGGTTAAATGCGGCCAAAACAAAATATTACAAACATTGTTTGTTTGGGAGCAAAAAAAGAAGGCACGACACGAAGACGCAGAAAACATGAATAAATAAATAATACCCATGAATAATACAGTCTTGGGTTACTGGCAGGGAAATACAGGGAAAAACTACAGGATGCAAGGTAGTGTGCGGGTGAGGCAAGGGGTGAGGCAGGGGTGAGGCAGGGTGAGGGGTGATACAGTTGAGGATAAACAGTAAACTTTGTGTGGGCAGAAAACGGAATAAGAGATCGAGGATTATTTAAGGCAAAGGGTGGGTGTGGAAAAAAAAGGAGAGATCTAGGTACTGTGCAAGGATAATACAATATAATATAGTATACGAGTATAGTATCCTTGGCACTGTGGAATATATTGGATGGTGTGGATGCAGGAGTGACATAAGATACTGGGTGTGATTGGGTGAGTAGAGAGTAGGTGTGATTGGGTGAGTAGAGAGTAGGTGTGAGTTGATGGGAGTGGTAGAGGTCATGAAGGGATGATGGGCAAATAAGAGATGGTATGAAGGGGCAAAGGAAGAGCAAGGGTGAGATTGTCTGGCTAGGGTGAGGTGTGTGAACAGGGTGTGGAGAGACGAGTGAAGAGTGACAGGAAAGTATTCAAGACTCAAATATAGAAGTCTCCCTGAAAAGCTATATTCTTAGTATTCACGTTATTATAAACACACTGTATGTCAACACAACATTTCTTCATGATGTAAATCTAAGGTTTCATTAGACGTTGGCCTTCAGCTACAAACAGTCGTGTGTGAAAATCTCAAAATCATATACCAAAATGCTTTGAAATGGCGTCCTCGCATTAATACACGTTCCATAAGGGCCTGAAATGTAAGCTTTAAAAAATATACTTGGATTTTTTGATAAATAAATAACCTATGAAGAGTGTGAAAATATCCCAAAACTGCTCATATAAAAGCCCTTGTCTTCTTCTTCTATTCTTTTCTACTCGTGCCCTTCGCTCTGTTTTTGTGGTGGACCTGATTGTGTAAGGGACACAAAAGGACAACAAAACAGTAATAAAACAAACTTCAGCTTCCTAATGCGTCACAAGTTACATACATGAATCATAAGTTGGACCGAGTAATGAGTAACATAGCCCACGTCTCGTTATCTTCCATTCCTCCTCCCTATGTAGGCTTCAAGGCAGGTGATGATTTAAAGCGAGGAGCCAACTTATCTTTCCACGCCTCGACCAGTGAAACTAAAAGGTAGATAACATTTTTTTTTTTATCAGTTAAGCAAAAACTATTATATGAATGGCAGGTCAAACTAGCGTATCAAGGGAGGGTTTGTCAGTATTTACGATAAGGAGGAAGGGAGTTTGTATGATTAGAGTAATACAATGAAATATAAAAGACAGATAGATGTATAGATTGATAGGTTAGACACATGAAAGTTTAATAAACAGATATATCAGGAAGGAAACAAGTAAATAATAGACAAAGAGACAGACAAATATTCTCTCTCTCTCTCTCTCTCTCTCTCTCTCTCTCTCTCTCTCTCTCTCTCTCTCTCTCTCTCTCTCTCTCTCTCTCTCTCTCTCTCTCTCTCTCTATCTCTCTCTCTCTCTCTCTCTCTTATCACATGCACACACACACAGAAGCAATTATACAAGCACAATAAAAAGGAAACAGGTCAGCAGATAATAGGAAGAGCTCGATAACAAACAAACAAGCAGATCAACAGGCAGGATAGCAAACAATCAACTAGGTTTAAGCACGAAGTAGGGTGTGCAAGAGAGCAAACAACCAAAGCAGGCAGGTAAGCAAACAAACAAGCAGTTATATTAATAAGCAAGCAGGTATAAGCAGGCAAGTAGGCAGGCTAGCGGACGTGGTGGCGACACACTGCTACCGAGCACCGCGTGTGGTAGGGTTGTGAAGTGGTCACTACCCCGATTCCACCTACAACACGCCGCCTCGCCCCGCCACAATAATCATGCCGCCCAACCAAAAGAAATGCTCATGAGTCACCACCTCAAACTAAGATAGGCGAAAAGGGAAGAAAAATGCATTAAGCAACGAAAAAAATGTATAAAATGTACACATATTTTTTTTTTTTACAATTTTTTATACATTTTTCTTCTCTTTTCTCCGTTCTTAGTTTGAGGATGTGAACTATAAACTGTTTCATTCATGCCTACGAGACAAATATTTGAGGCGTTTAGTGTTTATAAAGTGGAACATAGAAGATTTAAGTGATATGTATACGAGAAAACGATAGAAGTGTGTGTGGTGCCCCGAAGCTTCGAAGTAAGGCGGTTCAATGAATCACCAC
The DNA here is from genome assembly GCA_016584305.1 of Chionoecetes opilio. Lineage (NCBI taxonomy): Eukaryota > Metazoa > Arthropoda > Malacostraca > Decapoda > Majidae > Chionoecetes > Chionoecetes opilio. The sequence continues at coordinate 19,733 of JACEEZ010003052.1, forward strand.
CACAAGGGGGCACCACCTTCTTCACGGCAACGTCACAGGAGTCACGTGGACTGTCGGGTATATAACGAAGATGGACAGGGACAGCAATAGATTCCTGCGACCGCACTCACACTCCACACAGCACTCACTTACTACGGACCTCACCTACGCCCTGGCCAGCCGCCTCGTCTACCTGCATGGGTTACGAGGTTTAGTAACCCTACGACTCGTCCTACTGGTTTGGTGCTGCTTCACACGTCCTCCACGTTACGTTGTCTCCCTTGTGGCAACTTATTATTTGTTTGTGATCCAGCGATCTGTGTACTTTATTGACATATGCTGGTGACGGCAATTTAAGGTTAAGTAAAACGCAAAGTTACGGTGTGTTTACTTAATTTGAGCCTGTGACAGCGTGAGTCAATATGTGTATGTATGTATACTTTAACAGGGAAAATAATAATGAACAGTGAAATTATTCCTACTTTACATTATAGAAACTAAGTAAATAGTAAAGAGAAAAAAAAAGGCAACCTACTTTTTGAAATACAATGAACTAATTAATATCAAATTAAAACCATATCTAATTATTACCAGTATAAAAAACTATTAAAAAGATAATGCAAAACAAATAAATATGGAGAGTAAAAAAAAATGACGCTCACACGATACCAATACTCATGAAAGTAAAAAGAAAAGAAAATTTGGAAAATCATACAAATTTAAGTTAATAAAGAAAGAGGAAACATTTATCTCACAAAACCAAGCAGCCATGAAAGGAAATGCGCGAACAAAAAACTCGGGAAACTCAAGTCAAGGCCAAAACTGAAGCAACGTAGTTCTTGTTGTTGATTGCAGACATGCGGAGTGACGGACAGAGCACAGGACTAGAAGAGAGGGGGGGGTGGCTTAGAGGGCGGAAGATGGGTGGGATGGTCTGGGGGAGGGGGAGGGTTCTTTAGAGACTTCCATGCAGAAAAGGAAGAGGAAAAATGTTTTGTTAGTTCATGCGCTAAAATGGTCTCTAGATTTTCCCTCCCACACGATATTGAATTTTACTCCTCCCACGAGGAAAAATAATTAAAGCATAGACTCTAAATACAAATACCTTTATCGTCTATTTATTTTTAGTTACTATCATTATTATTATTATTTTATTAGTAGTAGTAGTATCATCATTAGTATTTTTACTTTTAACACTACAATTAACATCATTACTATTATAGGGTATGTAAGGAATTTACCTCTCTAAGCCTAACGAATGACTCAAAGGTGACTCTGAATGAGAAAAAGCTACCAATTTAATCTTAGGACTTTAAGGAAAACTGGTGGACAAAAGGAACAAAATTACCTAAACACTGCACGTCCTGACGTGACACATAAGAGAGAGAGAGAGAGAGCACTATGAAACTTTATTCTACTTTCAAAAGCTGATAGAATATAAATAAAACTTTCTTCTTTTTCGCCGTATTTACAGTCATCTAAAATACTTTCTATTCACATGACGCACTTTACCTTTTTGATCCTTTGACAGAAAGACTTCGCTGAGCCCGCTGTGAGCCCGCTGTGGGTGTTCGCTCCCTTCACAGCTTATTCCTGAAATCCATTCTTAAAAACGAACTAAGCTCAAAATGCAAAAACTGAATAAAGGGACAGAGTGTAGGAGGAGGAAGAAAGAAAAATGAGGAAAGGACAAAAGACAAAACTGAGGGAAGCGCGATAAAAGAAGAGATAAAGATTGAGAGTAAAAAGGCAAATGATTAAAAGTGAACCAGAGAGAGAGAGAGAGAGAGAGAGAGAGAGAGAGAGAGAGAGAGAGGAGAGAGAGAGAGAGAGAGAGAAAAAAAAAAAATACCTACCGAATGAGAAACTAAATCAAAAAAGGATTTCACAGAAGCAAAATTTTTTTTAACACACATCCACAACCTACCCATCCGAGCCACCCTTTGCCCTGAAACACCCTACAACACGGCAAACAAAAGCACCCCATAATTTTGTACAAAGTAAAACTCTACCTTTCTTGGCAGTAAAAGTCAGTAAATCATCGCTAACTTGTGTAATATAAAAGCAAATTTGCAAATAAACATAACTTTTCCACGAACGCCTTACGAAACTGATAAAACTGCAATTCCAATTTAAACACATATATGAAAAAAAATAGTCTTCGTGGTACGTGTAGTGAAGGAAATATAAAGAAAAGAAAAAAAAAGTAAACGAAATAAAAAAAAATGTAATGGAAGAGGAAATGAAAAGAAAATAATTGTATGGGAGGAAATAAATAAACAAGTGAAATATCTACGAAAAGAGGAAGGCAAGTTTGACCTTCACTCGTAAAATTTGGAAAGAAAACAAAGAGGAAATTGATTTAATCTCTAAACGAAAGAACCGGAATCGTGAGAGAGAATGAGAAAAAGAGAGAAAAAGGGAGAGAGACTGCCTCCCTCCACTCACGAAGCGCAGGATCTACATAAGGCAAAACCAAATAGAGTGAGTTTCCAGGTTGGTGTCTTTTAGGTCAATCATGTGGGGATGAAATTCAGAGCGAGCCATTACCCTGACTGCCCTTGGAAACCACCCGGAGGACATGGTCGCTGTGGTCCTAGGAAGAGGAGTATAAGAGGAGGAGGAGGAGGATTACATTGGATTACATAGGAATAACAGACACCAGGAGACCTATTGGTCCATAACGAGGGTATCTGCTGCACTACATACTACTAACTATCAACTACTTGTAAGAAAACAGTTGGAAAAAGATAACATGTTCCTAAAGAGGATAGGAACATGGAAGTTTCATAGTGCAGAATGATAGGAAATGAAAATTTTTAACTACAACTACCACTACCACTAGAACTAATCGATACGGAGGACTAGATATGAATTTGCACTATCAATACCCATTTACTTTACAGTGCGCGTCGAGTCTGTTTTTAAATGTAGTTATTGTGCTGGCTCCGACAACATTTGCTGGTAACTTGTTCCATCGATCAACGACTCTAACATTGAAATAATTTTCACGGAGATCGGTGATGCAACGTTGACCGTTTAGTTTTAAACCATTATTTCTTGTTGTCACTTGAGTTGAAAGCTCGAATAGGTTCTCTTGATTAATGACATCAAATCCTTTTAGGATCTTAATGGTTTCTATCAAGTCCCCACGGATTCTTCGATCCTTTAAGGAAAACATATTAAGTTTCCGCAGTCTCTCTTCATAAGGTGAATTTCGCAGAGATGGAATATGTTTGGTTGCTCTTCTTTGCACTGATTCCAATTTGGCTTGATCTTTTACGAAACAGGGCGACCAGAATTGAACGGCATATTCCAAGTAGGGCCTAACCAAGGACGTGTACAATTGTGTCATTACTTTCGGAGTTTTATGTTCAAAGTTGCGTTTAATAAAGCCCAACATCATATTTGCCTTTTTACTGGCAGCTAGGCAATGCGGACTGGTTTTCAGATCATTACTAATGATGACACCTAAATCCTTTCTGCTGTACTTCAGTTAACGATTTTTTTGCATTTGATATTAATTTTAGGTTAATCGTTGTATTTTCAAAATTTTTAGGAAAATTTTAAAGCCATTTACACTCCAAATCGTTTTTTTTTGCAATCTCTTTGTGTTTTTCCCCCTTTTCCCTCGGGGATACTTTACCGCCTATTTGGTCCGGGAAAATTTTTGAATTTTAAATACAATGGGGCATTTAATCGTTTTTAAATCAAAAAATAAAAAAACGGGGTTTGAGGCAACTTAAAATTTCAAAATCAATCCTTTTTAAAATTTTTTTCTTTTGGGAAAAGAACCCAATCCAAAAAAATTTTCTCAAAGCCTTTTTCCCTTACTTTGGCCAAATTTTTATGGGGCCTTATCCTTTCGAAATCGGTATATTTTCTCCAGGAATTTTTGGTCCTTTTTGAAAAATTAATTAAAAAACTTTATTTTGAAAGGACTTTTTTTCGAATTCCATGGGGGGGTTTTGGGGGGAGAGAAATTTTCGGAAAACACATTTTTTGGGCATTTTTTTTCAAAATATTTAAAACTCCAACGTTAAACTTTTTTCTTTTTAAACCTTTTCCCTTTTATTTTCCCCTTTCGAATTGTTTTACATGCTAATTTCCCCTATGGAAACTTTTTTTCCCTTTAATTTATTAATTTTTAATAGGGGGGAAATTTGCTTTATATTCGCAAAAAATGGGGGAAATTTCTCCCCCCAAAGGGATTTTGCTGGGTTTTTTCGAAAACTTTGTTTTTTTCTTCTATTTTTTATTTCCTTTTCCCCAATTTTCATTTGACCCAAAACCTATTCTGTTTGGAAAAATTTCGCCAAAAATACCATTGTATTTTTAAAATCAATCCATTTTCTTTTTTTCCAGTTCAAAAAAAAATTTGAGGTTAAATTTGGTTTTGGCTGAAAAGTTTGCCCTGTTGAATTAACTTTGTTCATTAACTCTTTTACGTTTCATTTTTAAACCCAAAATTCATTTAAAAATTGGGTAAAATCCAAAAATAGGTTTTCAAATGTTTTTCTTTTAAAACTTTAACCTTTTATGCCTATTGGGCATGGCAGGTTTTTGATCATTGGTTTTTTAAATTCCCTGCGTATTGGGATTTTCAAGAATTTTTCCTACTGTCTAAAGCTATTGAAAAATTTTTTTAAAATTTATTTTTTTGGGAATGTGGTTTGATTTAGTGAGTTTGGGTAAACTTGGTAACCCCAATAAAAAAAAATTTTTTACCGTTATTACCTTTAGGGTGTGAGGGAGCGGTAACTGGGAATCAGGGAGTTTTTTTATTTTTTTTGAATTTTTCCCCCTTGACAGTCTGAAAAACCCTTCTTAAAAAATTTAAAACAGCTTATTGCTTTACTTAAAAATCCTATAGGTATCAAGAAAAATTTGGGCCCCACCGTAGAGGGGCAACCCCTTTAAAACCCTTTTAATGAAGGGGATGCGTGGAAAACGGTTTCGCAGGAGGACCCCCAAAGGTTTTTCGTGAAAAAAGGATCACAGTCTAATGCTACCCCCTCACTAACCATAAAAAGGGAATTAGTAAAAGGAGAAAATAGGTCCTGGACGCCTTCGGCCATGTTTCCCACATGGTCCTAAATTCCCCTTTTCCAAAAATTTTCCAATTCAATTTTTCTTAAGGGGGAAAATTAAGGGGAAAACCATTACCTTTGAAATCACACAACGGGCCCCCAAATTCATCATCAAAATTTTTAACGAACCCTTTCCTTTTAACCTGATCTAACCGGGGAAAAAATTCCTTGGTTTTCCCCTAAAGGAAATTTTGGATTTCTCATAAGTTCGGGGCGTAAATTTAAAAAAAACCAAGCTTTCTTCGATGGAAAAAGTTTTGTTTTCTGCTTTTAGTTCCCCTAAAAATTTGGGATTTTACTTATAATATGAGGGCGGTTTTTTTAATTAGGAAAAAACATAAAGGGTTTCTTTGTAAAAAGAAAAAAACTTCCGGTTTTCCAATTGCCCCGCCAGGAAAGATGAAATTTTAAACTAAAGACTTTTGTTTTTTTGTATTAGAAAACAAAAAGGAACTTTGGGGGACCAAGGTAAATTTCCCCCCAGACCCAGTTGGTTAAAAATCAATTGTTTTTCGGGATTTTAACGGCAGAAAAACAAAAAAAGGTGGCCAAGCCCCGAAAGTTTCCCTGGCGGGTTTCAACTGTATGTACAAACCTCTTTTTTGACAGTGAAAAGGTGTCTTCCCTCCTTGCATCTGAAACTTGGGTTAATGAAATTTTTGTAAAGGCCATGGTAAAAATGGTGCGGGGCTTTCACATTTGTTAGCAAAGTTTAACGCACTGTATCGGAACCAAAGAAAAAGGCGTGTTTTAAAGGGCCCTCAAATTCGTAAACTACTCAATGATGATGTTTTTAAAAGAGCCTCTCCCCGGGAAAAAAGCTGCTTGGAAGAGCTTTTTGGCTTTTAAAGAACCCTAGGTAATGTTGAGCATCGATTATAGGCTTTTAAATGACATTTTAAAGGGTTTTAAAAAACCCGATGGGTGTTTTGTAGCTAGTTGGGTCACACGGGAGAGGAAATCTATTTTCCGTGTAATTTTAAATTTTTTTAATTAAAAAAAAAACAATAACATGTATATAGAAAACGGTTTACAATAAAATTTACTTTATTTATGCTCACCGCTAATGGTGGCGCGTTGGGAAAAGGGTGTATGTTAGATTGAAGTTATTTTTTGGTTAAATACTTTATCAAAAAAAAACATAAATAAATTTTATGAAAAAGTATTATGAAACTGAACTTAAATAAAAACAAGTTTAATAGGTGGCAAAACCCCAACTTTTTCCTTGTAGCTGGGAAAAAGAGAAATGAGTTTGTAGGGACTGTTACAATATCCCCTCCTATGACGAGGGAGGAGGAACGAGATCTTGGTGGGGAGCGGTGCTGCTGCTTTTCTTTGAGATTTGATGGTAAAAAATGTGAGCCTGGTCTGGGGCCCAAAACAATATCCCCGGTTTACTCGGTCGTTTTGGCCACCGGTTTGGGAAACCGTTTTCCTGTAAAGGGTTTTGAAGTCTTTTTTTTTTCCCTTTTGGGGAGGGGGGGTGGGTCCTTGGTAAGGGTTTGGGCGTCGAGGCCGGCGAGGGCTCTACGCGTATAAACGTGGGTGCAGGTGTGGGGGTCCTGGCTCAAAAAGGCTTCTCGGGGGAACGGGCTGCACTGGCGGGGGCTTCTCTGGCACCTTTGAGGCGGGAGGCAATCTTGGGGCCTGCAAGGTGTGGGGTTCGGGTGTTTTACCAGCATTCGCCTGGGGCCAAAGGGTTGGTGCCGTAAACCACTCCCGAGGAGTGGTGCAAGTTTTCCCTTCGGGGATACCTGATGCCGGAGAACAATAGGGAGAGCCGGGGCCAGTTCTCTCTTTGGGGGAAGGGCCCAGGGGGGGAAGACTTCATTTGGGCGATGGAACCTTTTCGACCCGCCGTTGGCCTAGGGGTGGTAGCTGGAAGTCCTGTACCGGCGGTGCCGACTGTGTTGCCCCTGTTCCTTTTTCGTTGACCCTGTTCCATACTTTGGCCTCGAACGGGCCGCCGCGGTCTGATGAGCTTGAGGGGGGAAAAACCCCGAACCGGAGACCCGGGTACGATGAAAGCGTGGGCGACGGTGTCCGTTGTGATGTAGCGAGGGGGGGGCCTCGGCCCAAAGGGTTTTAAAACGATCCACGCAGGTGAGGATGTGCGTGACCGGCAGAGGTTGGGCAGGGGCCGCCCAGGTCAATGTGGATGTGGTGAATCTCCCCGTGACGGGGTAGAAAGTGCCGGGGCGGAGAGTGAGCGTGCGTCACCTTGGAGGCTTGACAGTTGGTGCAGGTACGAGTCCAGAGTCTGTGTCCTTGTTTATCCCTCCCCAGATGAACGGGAACGCACAATGCTGGACTCGGATGCCAGGGTGAGAGGATCGTGAAGTGACGGAAAGGCCGGGTAGCATGTCGTTGGGGCGGTAGGGGGGGACAGCGCTGTGGAACTCAGCTAGAGAGGGGGCCTGGGTGGGGGAGCGGATTTCTTCAACTTGAAGGGGCCGGGGTTTTTGTCTGTACTTGTCCAATTTTCGGCGTCGCCGGACTGGCCCGGGGCAGCTATGGCGGCGTAATCAAGAGAAGGGAAGGGTCACCAGTAATGTTGGGGGAGGGGCGGTCTGCTGGAGCGTTGTCTCCCCCTTGATGTACCTGATGTTGGGGGTGAATTGAGAAACGTAGTTCAAATGGCGAACTCCCGTGGAGTGTAAAATCCTTGTTTCTCAGGAAGGTTGTGAAAAAGGCTTGTGGTCGGTGTACACATGGAACGACGCCTTCAATGAGTACGGAAAACCTTGACACCTTTAAGATGGGGAGAAGTTCTCGGTCGTATCGCTGTATTGGTTTCGGATGTTGACTTTTGGAGAAGAAAGCAATCGGCTTCCAGGCATTGTGACAAGTTGTTGGAGATGGCACCAGTCCCCCCGTTTCGGAGGGGGTCCGTCACAAAGGAAAAATCTCCGCGTCAGGGGGAAAAGACGCATACGGTGCTGGGGGCCTGTTTACTGCGAGAAAACACGTCAGGCCGGAGTCCAATGAGTGGGGATAACTGACCATGCTTACCGGGCTTTCATGGCGTAGAGTGCTGAAGCAGGAGAGAGCATTTTTGGGATGAAACGGGGTTTTGGGAATTAACATACCCAAAAATTCTTTGGTTTGCGCTGGGTGGACGGCTTCGGGAATGCTGAATGGCTTCACACTTTGGTGGAGTGGGCGTGCCTCGGAGTTTACAGTGTGCCGAGGGAAAGGGGAGGAGGTGCCCCCAAATCCCGACTTGCCCACATTGATCTGTACCCATTCTTGTAAATGGGGGAAGACTTGGTGAAGGTGTTGTCGGTGTGAGGTTCATCTGGGGGCGCTATGAGTAGGCTGTCGATGTACCCAACAGAAGGGAAGCCTCGGAAACCTCGCAATGAAAACTTGAAAAGGGCTGGGCCCATTCAGATCCCCAAAAGGGGATCGTGACGTACTCAAACAACCGAAGGGCGTGATGATGGCGGGCTTCGGGATGTCTCAGGGGGTACTGGAATCTATGAAAAAGGGCCTTGACGAGTCTATGCTAAAAGATTTGGGGCCGACGAGTTGGGACAAAAAATCCCGGATTTTGGCACGGTACTGTCCATCTGGGTGTGAGAGTTGAGGGCACGGGAGTCTCCACAGGCCGTAGTCCCGTTCTTCTTTTGGGGACGACTGGAGGGCTGATGACCATTGCTGCTTGGCCGCACAAAACCTTTTGGGGCATCATAGACTCAACTCGGGGCCCTTTGGGTTGAAAAGGTAGCGTTCTGGAGCTAAGTGACGGCCTTGGCGGGTCCTGGTGGTCCTTGGGCCATGGGGATGCGTGACGTGGTGTTTACGGGCAAGCTGGCTGAGTAGGGGTGAGTCAGCGTAGGGAAAGATTTAACAGGGCCGGACTGGTGGGCCTTTTGGGTGCAGAGAGGTTCATGCTGTGTCCTGGCCGGGGCTGCTTGTGGAGGAGATGGAGGTGAGTGGGTCAACCAAATTTTTTACCCTTGACGTCCACCAAGGGTTGGGGCCCCAGGAATCTGCTCCAATTTCTTGGGAATTTTTCCCGGGTGAAAGGGCCATTCGAAGGGAGTCGGAGTAGAGGTTTAGTTTCAAAAGGGGCGCCGTGTGTAACGGGGATCTTGGTACCGTTAGCGGCGAAAAGATGCAAATTGGGGTAGGGGTTTGTAGATTGGCGGTCGGGGGATGATACGACACGGCGCCGGTATCAATCAGGAAACCCTTTTGTTGGAGTGTTTTTTCTGTAGGTGGAGCAGCGGGGGTTACACAGCGAGCTGCATAATACTCGCCCTTTTGGGGTTTACGCCCTTTTATGAGCATGGGCTCACACTTCGAGGCTCTGTTGCCGAAATTGATGTGGTACCCAAATCCCGGGGGTTTTTCGGCGGGGGCGGTGCGGCGGTGTTGGGGGGGGGGAGGACGGGGTCGTTGGCGGTCCTGATCTGCCTGTTAGGGGGGTGACTTCAGGGCGTGAGCTGCGTTGAGGGGGGTGACCTCAGTCTTTACTGGGAACCAGCGGGGGATTGGCGGGGTAGTGTTGTCCTTGGTCTAACTGAGGTACTGTAGAAAAACCCTTGGGGTAGGGATGGGTTTCCCCCAAAGTCGTCTGCTAAATTTGCGACATCGGGTCTAGGCTGTCCTTGACGCAAAAAAGTACGTTTTTTGTAGCAGGGGGCAGCGTTGGGAAAACAGCAGTTTTAAAAACTCGGGGTCAAAAGTGCTTATTTTTCTCCGATACTTCTTCATGCGATCATAGGCGTAGGCTTCTCGTCACCCCAAATCTCCTTGGAGCACAGCTCTTTAAGGGGTGGGGAATAGAGGGGTGAATTTTGAGAGTATAGCTTTTTCAATCTTCATAGGGCTTTTTTTGGGGGTGGGGAAACTTTTGAAAAAACGTCAGAGACTTGTGGAAGGACGTCGGGGGCAGGAGGCTAGCAGCATGGGTGAACTGGGTGGGGTTTTGAGATCTTGGATGCCTTAAATCCGGCTCCAAAATAGTGAACCACACAGACGGGTTTTGTGGGGAGAAAATGGCGATCTCAGGTCACTGCGTGCAGTGTGCGGTCGTCGTTGTCAGGCAGGGTGGTTTTATGGTTTTGAACCGAGTGGGGGAAAGCGCGGCGTAACGGGCCAAGGGCCCGGTGGCTCAGGGAACGAAACCCGGTTTAACGCAAGTGAACCCGGTGTGTAAAAACCCTCCCTGAGGGCAAAACCTTGGTGTCCAGGGAAGGGACGTAATGTAACCGTGAGCCTGAGTAAAGTTGTGGTTTGTACTGTACTGTAATGTAAAACTGTGATGAGGAAAGTAGAGTAATCCACAGGACGGTGGTAAACCCAGGGCGGTGGGTAAACCACGGGGGGCGAGTAAACCCAGGGGGGCGATAACCCCAGGGCGGGGGAGTGGCGATACTGGGAGTAAGTTTACTCTAACACCGCTGGGCAAGGGGTAGGGGTTTTTACCCGAAAACCGGAAACCACGCGAGGAGCAGGGGCCGCGCTGAAAACTCTGAGGCCGTGCTGAGGACGCAGAAAGGCACGGGTTGCAGGGGCGCGCAATGCGCATGAGGGCCCCTGAGGACGCAGTAAAGGGGTCAGAGGGGGTAGAAACCCCGCAGAGTGCGCAACAGACGTTTAGGACGCATAAGGGATCTAGGGGGGAGGGGCCGCGCTGAAAGCCCTAAGGGGCCGGGCTGATACGCAAGAAACACAGAGGGGGGGGACAGTGGTGCCGGTGGGAGGGGATAACCTTTTAAAGGGGGCAGCTACACATTGGTAAATCTCCCCAAACCCATACTCACGAACGAACCCCCAAACGGGGCTAACTTTTTGCCCCAGGTGTTAGGACGAATTTTTTTGGCGCAGGTCCCTTTCCCCTGGGAGAATTGTGCTTTTATTGCACATGTTTTGCCACCTATAACCATAGCTACACTCCGAGGGTCACCAATTATAACCGATGGGTGTATTGATAGCTATTGGTCACACTGGAATAGAACTCTATTTCCATGGTAAGGTTATTTTTAAATTAAAAACAATAAAATATTATGAAAAAAAAAAATTTAACAATAAATCTTCATTAGTTTATCTCAACCGTAAGGTGTGCGCGTTTTTAAAAAAGGGGGTATGTTGGATTGAGGGGTTTTTTGTTGGGGAAAATACAGTAAAAAAAAAAAAAAAAACCATAAAATACAAATTTGAAAAAGTATAATGAAACTGACCTTAAAAAAAAAAGTTATAAAAGTGTGGGGTAAAACCACACGTTTTCTCTTGTAAGCTGGGGTAAGAGTGAAATGTAGTTTGTAGGAGACTGTTACGAGTTACTATTTCCTTGGGGCTCGGGTGTCACTCAAAAAACCCTTTTTTTCCTTCACATCTTGATTTTTTTCCCAACGTCTTGGCGCGGTCAGTGTACAGGGGGGAAAGGGTTTTCCCCCGGACTTGCCACCATGGAAACCCATACCAAGGGCGATTCGTCCAAACATTAAGGGGGCTTTTCTGGAGTGATAATTTCTACATAAGTAGCTGCTCCTACAAAAGAAAGGGGCAAAATACAGAAAAAACTTCTGTTTTACTATGGAGCGGGTGAGTACTTTTATGTTTAGTATAAGTTTTGATCATTGTAATTTAATACCAAATTTTAATCTTACTGTTCTTCTGAAGAGCATCTAAACTACTGTTCTTTTCCGAACTAGCGCATCTTCTCGTAAAAAAATTTCGAAGTTTTTTTCCCAAAAACCATATATATAATATTATATTATATTAATATATATATAAAATTTATATATATATATATAATATATTATATATATATTTTTATTTTTTTATTTAAATCCCAAAAATTTTTCTGTATTTGGCATATTTTCGATATTTTTCCCTATCGGCCATTTTTCGGATATTTTGGAACCTAATTTAAATAATTTTTTTGAGAAGGGGACATTAGTCCTAATGCCGCAGGCACCCCAGAATTTAAATACGAGTAAAATATATTAACGTAGGGGGGATGTTTCGATTAATTATATAATTAATTATCTATATAATTATAATTGCTATTACTAAAAGCCGATAATTTTTAAAAATATACTGCAAGAAAAAGCAAGGCCCTTTTTTAAATCACACGAAAATGCTTTCCAACCCACACACAAAAAATCAAAGCATTTTTTTGGTGTCGACCAGGTTTTCATTTACCAAAATGTTATTTTATCTCTCAGTGCCCCAATACTTGTTTTGACGTTTTTTTCCCACTTCGAACGTATTTTAAAGACCTTTTTTTGGGTTTTATTTGGATTCCTTTTCAATTTTTTTCTTTATTCTCCCCGTTTTTTGTCTTTTTAATCCCTTTGCAACGACTTTTTACGTCTTGTATCTCTGATCGCAGTCCGTTTGATCGCTTGTAAACCCTTTTTACGCTCCTCGCTTACTGCCTATATTTGTTGAATCTCTTTCATCCCTGGGTTTGTTTATGTTATTTTAAATTTCCCCTTTTCATGGGAACAAATTTTTTTTTTAACCACCGATTGGGTTTATTTGTGATAATTACACATGTTTTTTCCCGGGGTTATTACCGTTTTGGGGAGGCAAAACCCAAACAACTTTCGCTTAGTAACCCCCCGCTGATCTTTGGATATCTGCTTTATTATAATTTGGGAAATTTAACCGATTTTTTGTGATGCATTTCAATTTATCCCCTCTGATTTTCCTGTGCCACTGTTTGCCAAATGTTCACCTA